>MJUU01047844.1:28589-108148 GCA_002080025.1 Modiolus philippinarum | reverse complement strand
GAAGAAATAAAATGTGCAAGAGGTATACCAGACAGTTAATAAAATGCAAAAGGTGTATACATGACTAGATAGAGAAATTTCTGTAAATTTTGTTTTTGTAGACAAGTTAGGGATTCATTCCTGTTTACACCTGTAGTAAGTTTGAAAAATAGATTCCCAGTCAAATTTGATTACCTTGTTTCATATTTAAAGAAATTACCGACCGGTAAACCGTAAATCTGTTACGCTACGTTACGGTGGCCTGGCACTTTCCGATACCTTTTGTCAATTTTGTTTGAAGCCTGTACTGAATTAAATTATTGTGTTTGATAGGTTTGAATGTTGATTGTTCTTCTTATTTCTTATTCCTTCATTTTTAACAGATCTACAGGATATTAAACATAACAATAGAACTGCGAAAAGGAAAAGTACCCCAGAGAATAGAAAAGGTATGCACTTTGTCCATTATTTAACAGCTAGAAAGTTTAAGTTTTAATCAATAGCTGCACAGTGTAAATGATTAGGCAACAATAAGAATCTCCCTGTACCAAGTTAGTTTTGTGTGGTAAAAATTGGAAATAATTTTAATTAGCATATCAATACCTTCTTTTGATATTTTAATTAAAATTCCATATATGACTTACTTGGTACAGGAAGAAAACCGACCAGCATGTGTTACTTAGATTATAAGGGAAAACCCTGCCCAAATTTTTTTGGGAAAGGGTCTGAAATTCGCTGCAATGGACAAAAGAGCAGTTGGTTGCCATGGAAAACAAAACCAGAAGCATATTTTTGGTTGAAAAAAAAGAGTTTTCTGATAAAAAATAAGGAATTTTGAGAAATATATATTACATAGTTTATAAGGGGAACCCCTGCCCAAATATTTTTTTGGGAAAGGGTCTGAAATTGGTTGTAATGGATAAAAAAGCATTTGGTTGCCATGGAAACAAAACCAGAAGCATATTTTTGGTTGAAGAATTGAGTTTTTGATAAAAAATAAGGAATTTTGAGAAATATATATTACATAGCTTATAATGGGAACCCCTGCCCAAATTGTTTTTTGGAAAGGGCCTGAAATTCGATGTAATGGACAAAAGAGCTCTTTGTTGCCATGGAAACAAAACCAGAAACATATTTTGTTTAAAAAATGAACTTTCTGATAAAAAAGGGAATTTTTAGAAATATGTATTAAATACCTTATAAGGGGAACCCCTGCCCATATTTTTTTGGAATGGGTCTGAAATTGGTTGCAATGGACAAAAGAGCACTTGGTTGCCATGGAAAGAAAACCAGAAACATATTTGTTTTTGAAAAATTGAGTTTTCTGATAAAAAAAATAAGGAATTTTGAGAAATATATATTACATAGCCTATAAGGGGAACCCCTGCCCAATTTTTTTTGGAAAGGGTTTGAAATTAGATGTAATGGACAAAAGAGCTCTTTGTTGCCATGGAAACAAAACAAGAAACATATTTTTTTTGGAAAATCAGGTTTTTAAAAAAGGAAGAATTTTGAGATATGTATTACATAGGTTATAAGGGGAATCCCTGCCCAAATTTTTTTCTTGAAGGAGTCTTGTAATGCCTCGAAGTCCAATATGGGAGTTCGTTTGGGAGACTTTTGTGTTTCGCTTGCGAACACAGTTATCACTTGTTATTTATGTATTTTTTCTTCGTTTTTTTTTCTGTTTTAGTACTTCGAAAAAAAACTCGGAATAGAGAACGGCGGAATGATAAGAACGAATGAGATTTATTGACTAATAAGACTAACTGAATTAAGATTGTATAGGGAACCAATTGTACTATGCTTAGCAGGAAAAGCAATGATCCTGACAGGTCATTATAATTGTCTACTTCAAGAGTAATAATGTCATCCAGCATTTTGGTCGTAAAATTTATAGTTGACGCGTTTGGACGTCCACAAAAATGAATATCCTAAGATGGATTTGCCAAAGCTATAGCTTATATCTTCAAATTGGCATGTGCGATATTATTTGTATTTATTACACATATTGTGCACTTTATGTTGAATATGCATCGGCGTTCAAAAAGGTTACAGATCGACGCTTTTGGGTATCTTGACATTGCCATAGACACGTTTGGACGTTTAAAATTTAGGCGAACACATTTTGGAATCCAGGAATAATGATTTTTTTTTTGGTTGGAGGTGCGATAGCTTACATGTTCGAAATGACATGTGCGATTGTCTATGCACTGACAAGACGTGTTCTTTATGTTGGATATGCTTGAGCGTTATAAAAGTGCATTTGAGTGCCTTTGCGTAGCTTGACTTTGACGTAGAAATTTTTGTTTGTGTAGTTTATGATGGACATGTTTACGCGGAAAAAAATGGACACAGTTCGGTGCATTCACGTAACTTGACACGCTAAGGAGACAAGTATTAACGTTTAAGGGAATTGACACGTTTTAGAGGAAGGTCACGTTTCAGAGTGTTACATATGTAAAGTAAAACCAGCGTTCCTTTAATCAAATATATTTTTATATATCTGTCCGTGATGTAGAATTTAAAAAACTAAATACCGAAGTTACTGTAAATTTAATTTCTGCATATGCGCATTTCGACAAATATGTCTCTTCAGTGCAGATAAACCAAAACGTTTGGAAGACCATTCACTCAAAATGTGTAAAAACTGATAGAGAACAAAATAGCCAATATGATCTAAATATAAAGCCAAAATCAGCTAAGGACAGAGCTTTGCATGAGGGAGATACTCCTTAGTTTTCAACAAAATTGACAAAAATTTAGATATTGTTAGGTTCCAAATAGAATCGGCTTTCGGGTCAGCACCGAAGTACTGACTGCTGGGCTGGTGAATACCCTCAGGGACTAACAGTCCACCAGCAGTAAACGCTCATTTGAAAGGAGACGAAGTGCCTGGTGCCCGAGTTGTATAATGTATAAAGTGGGTATATATCGGGAATCGCAATTGAACCCGTAGTCTGTCCGTTAAAGATGCTTGTCATTTTATAGAGGTATTCATTCACACAGGTTTTACTGTATTATGATTATCAAAATTGCTAGGGTACATGCAGCTCTAATATTTATCTTGCAAAAATCTTGATATTAATCCTGTACAAGATTTTGATACAAAGACGCTCATAATGAAATCCAGTCATTGTTTTTGTAAAAATCAGCACAGAAATTCTAAAACTGCTTGTTGAAAAGAAATTGTGGGTCACCATGCTTGGTTTGGAAAATACTTATTCCAAAAAATAAATATTTCTAAAGAACATTTAGAAGAAATCCACATTTCAAAATCTTTTTTTTTTTTAAATCCATATTTTTCCCCTCTTTTTCACAGAACTTAGCTCCTCCTTAATGCTTTTCTAAAAATATAACGAAAAATAGGAGTCACAAGCTTTGTTTTCTAATATTTCACAAAAAGTACTTTTTGATAGTTATATCGCTTTGGTGATTTTTTTCATTTTAACTATCCAAAATAGCTCAAACTAAATGCTACCAAAGCTTTCACATCGACCGGGTTCCTTGACTCCTATCTTGAAATTAACAACAGAGGTACAATACAAACTAGACAGAACGACAAACAAGACTTCTGTTTCCGATAGTCAGCTTCCCTTTTTAGCTTATCTGTGAGCTATTGCCATCACTTGACGTCAGTTGTCTATCCGTCTTCCGTCGTCCACCGCCTGACCGTTAAACCTCTTACTTATCCATCTTCTCCTCTAAAACTACTTAAGCAAAATCAATCAAACTTTATAGGAATGATGTTTGGAAGGTCCTTTACAAAGATTGCTCATTTCGTTCTGATCCAACAAAAAACGTGGCCGTCCGCGCGGAACTTATGTTTAACGTTGGACCCTATGGAAAAAAAATCACATTTTCATCTTCTGCTCTGAAACGGCTTACGCAAATTTTACAGGAATGATGTACTAAAGGTCCTAAACGAAGATTGCTCGTTTTGTTCCGATCCGACAAAAAACATGGCCGGCAGTACGTAACATGATTTAACCCTATGGTAAAATCATATTTCCCTCATATTCTAAAAAAACTGAAGCAAATTCAAATATTATTTACAGGAATCATATATGGATGGTTTTTACAAGGATGGCTCTTTTCTTCCGATCCGACAAAAGACATGGCCGCCAGCACGGAACGCGGTCAAACATTGAACCTTTAGGAAAATCACATTTTCATCTTCTCCTTTAAAACCACTGAAGCAAATTCAGCCAAACTTTACAGGAATGATGTATGCAATGTCCTTTACAACGATTGCGCATTTCGTTCCGATCCGATATAAAAAACATGGCTGCCAGGGAGGAACTTAGGTTTAACATTAGACCCTATGGGAAAAATCCCATTTTCATCTTCTCCTCTAAAAAGGCTGCAAATTCAACCAAACTTTACAGGAGTGATGTACTAAAGGTCCTTATCAAAGATTGCTCATTTCGTTCAGATCCGATAAAAAATGTCTGTCAGCACAGAACATAGTTAAACATTGGACCCTATGGGAAAACCACATTTTCATCTTCTCATCTCAAACGACTGAAGCAAATTTAACCAAATTTTTTTAGGAATGATGTATTTAAGGTCTTTAACAAATATTACTCATTTCATTCAAATCCGATAAAAAAAACATGGCCGCCAGCAAGGGACATAGTAATGATGTACTAAAGGTCCTTTACAAAGATTGCTTATTTTGTTTCAATCCGACAAAAAAAACATAACCGCCAGCCTCAACTTATGTTTAACATTGGACCCTATGGGAAAAGTCACATTTTAATCTTCCTCTCTGAAACTACTGAAGCAAAGTCAACCAAACTTTACAAGAATGATGTATGGCAGGTCCTTAACAATCGGATAGAGAAAATGGCCGCCAGCAGGGAACATGGTTTAACATTAGACCCTATGGGGAAAATCACATTTTCATCTTCTCCTCTGAAACCAGTGAAGCAAATTCAGCTTTACAGGAAAGATGTACAGAAGATACAAAAAGCATTACCTCAATTCAAAACATAGTTAACATCACAGCCCAGTATGTGAAAACCTTACTTTTCATTATCTTCTCTGAAGCTATTCAAGCAAATTTAACTAAACTCTAATGGAATGATGTATTGAAGGTCCTATGCAAAGAATACTCAGTTCAATTGGATCAGACATAAAAACACTGGTGGACCGCTATGGGATATCTGTTTATCAGATGACAACATATCTTTCCCTTTACAGCTAAAGTTAATTTTCCTCTACTGAATTTGACTTTAATATCGGAATTGACATGTTCAACACGGCGGATGGCTTTTAAGAAGCAGGAAATGCTTACTCTACCGGTGCACGGGATCTCACCCATTTGGTACATTTTTGTTTTCATTAGATACAAATCTTGTTATCCGTACTGCTTTCATTAACTTTATAAATGCATTTAAATCAATCATTTTATCCCAACTTCATTGAAATATTTCACATAGCCAGTTGGCTTTTTCCGAAATGAAGTTGAAAAATAAATATATTTCTTAAATCTGAGATAAATTTGTCATCTGAATTAGGTAAAACTAAGAAAAGAATGATGTTTTAATTCTGGTACAGCCAGTGTTTTGATTACAGACGACATAAGTACTTCTTTAAACAGAGAGATAAAAGTTTGCGAATTTGATGCCGATTGAAATTTAAGATTCCCCACATCTAGATTTAACTTTGACCCAACTTAAAAAAATAAAGCAATTAGATTTTGAATTCACTTGGCCGATTTAGCTAAACTTTGCATAAAAAGTGACCAATGTGAGAACAAAAAACATTCAGGATTTTGATGCCGATCAAAAATCTATCAAGACTGCCGCTAAGTCAAAACAAATACTCACTGAACAATACATTTAAGCATAATTTCTAAACATCATTAGCATGGTGAATTAATTTGTGTAAGAATAATCGTTGTCCACTAAGTGTTTCCTTCGTTTTTTTGTAATATTATTTTCAGATCTAGTTATAAAAAAAAACTTTACTTTCTTTTGCTTATGAACATACATAATCAAATCAGTTGAAAAGTTGATTGGGTCCAAGCAAGTATTTGTAATTTGTAAAGGTTTATATCTATAATATAAGTGTTTTTCAAAATATAAATTTTCTTTGAGGTGATTTATTGTCCATGTTGTTCATCTTAGTGTGTGAGTGTCTTCATTTTTCTTTTCTGTGCTGTACCCATGTTGTGTCTTTGTTTTTTTTTCTGCCTTTTTTGTTTCTGGTGTTGCAATTGTCCTTGGATTGTTCGCTTTTAGATTGACGGTTCGGTTCTCACTTACTTTATTAAGGCAAAGTCATTCAATTATTGAACATTTATTTTTGTTCGGTATATATAAAATTTTGTTTGTAACATTATTAAATTTCTTGTATAATTCATTGGACTTCTGTTTAAATAATAATATTCATAGTCAGTGGCAATTCTATCCCTGTTTTTGTTCTTACCCATTGATTTGAATTCACCCTTATGTCAAATAAGCAATGAAGGGATATTGAGTAAAAGCAAATGAGACAAAATCTCAACAAATACGTGGGAAAAACAAGCGATGGAACAACGCTTTTATTGTTGTTCTTCGTCTTGAAGTCACCATGAGGCCTTCAACAATGAGCTATGCTCATACCTCATAATAAGTTCAAGTCGGCCCCTAGCACTGGTTTAAGCGGAATTCATTGCTGGATGTCGAGCAACCCTACATCCATGTTTATTATGTCATGGATGCGGGATCGTCAACAAACATAAAATCAACTGGCAAAGTATTCTAACAATTGCTGTTATCCATTGCCCGACAAAAAGACCAACAGAAGACAAACACAACGTTTAAACAACCACAGGGCACTCATCGAGTCAATAGTAAGAAAACTTGGCATATTCAAATTGTGAGATGTGGGCACAATAATCAGGTGGTCAGAATAATAATTTTGAAAACATAAAAAAAAAATAATAAAATGCCAAAATTTGAATTTATGATAGTGCATCCATATGAGAAATTCTCTCACGCACAATTACACCATAATTGAAATGTATATAGAGCATACATCTCTCGCACGGAGAATCTTTTTACAGACTCCAAACTGCAGGAGAGACAAACTCCAGTCTAAAATAAGCAATGAAGGGATATGGAGTAAAAGCAAATGAGACAAAATCTCCACAAATACGTGAGAAAGACAAGCAATTGAACAACGCTTTTATTGTTGTTCCTCATCTTGAAGTCACTTTTAAAACTTTTAGACAAGACCAAAATATATGTTCAGCTGTTTCTATTTCAGCATTATAGAAGTCACATTTTTTACTTTGTTTTACCTTTATTTTATTTAAAAACTCATAAGTTCCTAAAAACTATGTGTTATTCTATATTGTAGCCATTGTAATTTTGAATTCTTTTAGGTAATAAAAGATAGTTTTTATTTCTTTCCAACCAAGGTTACAATTATTCATAATTCTAGACCATTTCTCTTCTTATTTAGCATCGTCTTTCTTTAAAATTTGATACCCATCCTTGGAACCCTAGCTTTGTTGAATGATATTCTAATACTATATGGCAAAAAACTGTTTACATACTTTTTTAACTGAACAAATCAAACCATTATAAGTTAGGAAGTTTGTTTTTATGTTATAATTGTTTTGAAATTCTTCTTAATTGTAAAAATGTCCTTCTTCATTTAGTAAGTCATTTATAAGCTTGTCACCTTTTCTGCCCATGATTTATAGAAAACAGAGTTATATCCAATTGAAATATTTTTGTTATTCCAAATATTACAGCAAACTAAGTCTTTTTCTTCCTTAATATTTTGATTTGTTTGTAGATCCGACCACGCTTCAAAAACTTTGTTCCAAAAACTGTTTTTGAATCCCCCTTTTGGCCCATTGTAAGCAATTTCATTTAAAGTAATTCTTTTTGAAAGCATAAGTTATATAGAATTTAATTTACTATTCTTCTTATCCATGTAAATTTGAGACCTTGTATATATTTAAATATATCCAACATCCTGAGACCTCCATTTTCATATGTCTGACATAAAACTTCTCTTTTGACTTTATCAGGTTTATTATTCCATATAAACTGAAACAAAAGACTTTCAAACTGGTGTAATATATGTATATTTGGGTTAGGTAAGGACAGGAACAAAAGATTAAGTTTGGATTTGATTAATGTCTTAATTATAGTTATCTTTCCTGAAGAAGACAGAATTTGATTAGTCCTTGAATTAATAATGTTTTCAATTTCTTTAAATTTTGATTTATAATTTAATTTTTCCATTTCTTGCAAATTCACAGAAAAATTCATTCCCAAAAGGGTAAAATTGCTGGAACCCCATTCCAGGCTATACTACCTGCAAATAGAAACCTGACTATGTTTTTTCATCTCGATCCTTACAACTTTACTCATATCCAAATTCATTCCGAGGCCTAACATTTCAAGATATTTTTGAAGTAAGCGAAGAGATGCATCCGAGGATTCTGGTGAACCGTCTAGACTAAAAGTGGTGTCGTCCACATAATGCGAAATTAAAACTCTGTATCATCAATTACTATACCTTTTACATTTTTATCTTTTTTTATCGAAATACTTAGGAATTCAACAACCTCTTTGTTTGAGGTACCGAAGATTGTATTTTTCTATAAAAAGTTGTTATCCAATGTTAAATAGAATTTCCAAAATTGAAAGTGTTTCAGTCTTTGTTTAAGTTAAAGAACTCTATTATTCTCGATTTAAGTTTAATATATGACCAAATGAGGAGAATATGAAAACTTCTGCATCTAGAAAATACTTCATACATCAAGTTAATTTCTCCCAGGATAATGACTTTCTATTGCATTTAAGACTCCATAATAAATTTCAGATTGCCACCACCATTGATCTCATTTCATCGGTTAAATTAGACAGAAACCTATACCTATACCTATAAGCGCAAATCCTCTTTTACCACATGAAGGATTTTGATGAAACATTACACAAAGGAAGGACACTATATGGAGATATGCATGAGGAAATATAATTATTGTCCAAAGTTAGCAAGGGGAGATAATTCGACTTTGACTTCTCGTTGATTTCCAATGTCTGGGTTAACTCGTAAGCGCAACTCCTCTTAAACGAATGGAAAGATTTTGGTGAAACTTAAAACAAAGGAAGGACACAATATGAAGATGTACATGAAGGAATATAATTAATGTCCGAAACCAGGAAGGGGAGATAATTTGGACTTTCTTTGATTCCTTCTGCAATGATTTTTTTCTAAGAAATAATTTAAAGCGTAGAAATTGTAAAATCAAGCTGTGGGAGAGACACACTTTTTAATTGTAATCCTCTTTAAAAGTTTTGTAATGAAATTCTCTAATGCTAATGATTTTTGTTTAAAATGTCAAAGAGGCTAAAAAAGGGTGAATTTTAAATTTGTCTGATTTCGACAGAGTATTTTCATTGGAACCCTTGTGAAAAGTTCTTTCTAGAAGATTTTATCATTGTGCCCATACTTGTATTGTGTCCACACTTGTACTGTGTCCTCACCTGTGCGTCCACATCCACATCAAAGTGCCACATCCACTTAAATTTGCACTTAATGTATTGATTCAGGGTTTAATAAGCGGGGGTATATTTGGCTGCCATTCGGCCACAGCTCTTGTGTTTGATTGCTCCTGTAGCATCAATTTAACATTTTTTCTTAAATTTAATGTCCCTACTGAGTACCTGTTGCTTTTTCTTATAAGATTAGTATTATTATAATCATTTTTTCAGCGCTTGAAGTAAGTGTTTATTTCGAGTATGTGTTGACATACGTTCATGCCACACGCATCATCCGTACCTTGCATCACTCATTTTTTGTTGGTCGTATAGCGTCAATTTTACATTTTTTGTTAAATTCAATGTCCCTACCATGTATCAGTTGCCTTTAAGAAAGATTACTAATCTTTATGCCCCCGTGAATCGAAGATTCGGGGGGGGGGGCATATAGTTTTTGGTCTGTCTGTCTGTTTGTTTGTCTTTTTGTCAGTTTGTCCACAAAAAACTTTAACATTGGGTATATCTTTTAAATGGTAAGTGATAGGGCTCTCATATTTTGCATGTGTATTCCCTGTGGCAAGACCTCTTAATTGGTACCAGAATACTTGACCTTGTGACCTTGACCTTGGCCTGTGAACAACTGCATAAAAACTTTAACATTGAGCATATCTTTTGAATGGTAAGTGATAATGCTTTCATAGTTTGCATGTGCATTCCTTGTGGAGAGACCTTTCTAACCATACCAAAATTTTGGACCTCGTGACCTTGACCTTGACATGTGATGAACATTTTGAAAAAAAATAATAAACTTTAACATAGGGTAATCTTTTGAATGATAAGTGATATGGCTTTCATATTTTGCATGTGCATTTCTTGTGGCAAGACCTTTTAATTGGAACCAGAATAGTTGACATTGTGACCTTGACCTTGGCCTGTAAAAAACTTCATAAAAACTTTAACATTGAGCATATCTTTTGAATGGTAAGTGATTGGGCTGTCATAGTTTGCATGTGTTCTCCTTGTGGAGAGACCTTTCAGTTGGTACCAGAATATTTGACATTGTGACCTTGATCTTGGTATGTGACTGTAAGGTAAAATTTCACCAGAAAAATTAAATTATATTCATGTTTTATTTTATATATATAGAAATTAAACTCATTTATGACGAAATGTTTCTTGATATCTATAGAAATTTTTTTTGTAAAAAAGATTTTGAAAATCATTCAGCATTTTTTCTTCATTTATTAACTTTCGCTTTACATGTATTTATATATGTTTATTTGTATCAATGATGAGGGATGTTATTAAAAATATCTATTATTTAATTTTTTCTCTTCTGTGTATTCCTCCACTTTTGGGGAACCAGTATTGATGATCCCTGGTGTAATCAAAGTACTGATAACACTGATAGACAGAACACAATGAGTTGACTATAAATGTTCCAAATAGGGGCGGGGAGAATTGTTTTTTTTAATAATGCCTGGATAATGATTGGAGGGGTTCATTTGGGTGACTTCTGTGTTTGCCTCCAATTGCAATCATCATTTGATGTGATTAAACTCTTCAGTTGATACAAGAATTTATTTCTACAAATTATTTTGTCAGAAGGACATTCATTGTTCAAAGTTGCTAAATGTTTCTTCTGTACTTCTACTCGGGGGCATAAGTGTCTCACAAAACACATCTTGTTTGGTCATTTGTTCAGAGCTTGAAGACATGGCAATATTTCATTGAAGATGGGTTGAAGTTTGTTACGGAAATTTTGATAGACAAAAAAAATGCTGATATTTTCTTCTTCATTTGTTTAAATTAAAAAAAACGGCTTGCAAAAATATAAAACAATTTTATCATACTTTCGGTTTAATTCAACCTATCACAATACGAAACTACTCGACATTTACTTTGCTACTAGCTCCGTACGTATGTCATGATTTATATTTAGATTTTATCTGCACTGAAGAGACATAAGTTGTCGAAATGCGCATATGCAGGAAGTAAATTCACAGTAACCTCGGTATTTAGTTACTTATATGGTTTTATCGAAGTGACATATCCCTGTAATGTATAGTCCCCGGTGAGAAACATGGTTTAGCATTGGACCCTATTGGGAATTTTCAATGATTTTCTCCTGTGAAGCTATCGAGTCAATTTGAACCAAGCTTGGTCACAATAATTTTTGCATGATCTCTTTACAAAAATATGTTAGGGATGTCTGTGCCTCCACTAAGATGGTCGGCAATATAAACTTATTTTAAAGTAGCGACTTTTCTCCAGATATCTTTTTAAGTATATGTTAAAGGATGACATGGCATACACCGATGAAAAGCATATTTTTTGCAGATTCGTGCCATGCATGATCATAATTTTACAATGCAGATGAAAAAGTTTTCCATTACCCTTCCATGTTACTTTAACAGAAAATTTGAGTCAAAACAGATGGAGTATACATGTACCTGGTTAATTGAACACCTGCATTTACTTTTAAATATATCATCAAAAGCACGTTGGTCCGGAGTTAATCTCGATTTCGCAGCAAAAGAGTAATTATGTAATTTCTTGATAAAGAATCATTAAATATTTTTACACAAATTCATTTTAATTAAAGTAAATGGCAAGTGCATTTTGATTCTGCTAATTTTATTCTTATTTTTACCCTAAACGTTTTATGTAAACTATTAAACAAATCAAAATTCTATTTGCTCATTGGCCATCCGAATTAACAACAAACAAGCAACCTTTATGCAAATAAATTATCCATCGGCAATGCATTTTGTTTTTTCATTGCTTTGTTTGTTTGCGTAAATCATTCATCACTAACTCCCACATCGAATTTCTTCAAAATTAGAGTGAAATTAACATTGAGGCTTATGGAAAATATTTTTATTTGAAATTTGACTATTTCGGTAAATATACCAAGAGTAGCGGCCAAAAATTAGAAAAAATACGTATATGTTTTATTGTGTTCTTATTTAAAACAAAATAGCTACAACGATTTAAGCTGCGGCAAATTTCATTGTGCGTACTTTAATATTGAACCCTAAGAAAACACAATCAAAGATCCTCACCTATGAAACTACTTTTCCGATGGGAACCAAACTTGGTCACAATTTACTTTTGTTGACCTTATTTGAAAAATGTGTCCAGTAAGTCCAAATAAAATTCAAAATTACTGCGAAGGGAACATAGTTTAACATACAATCATATGGGAAATGCATTCAAAGAACATCATGAATAATTTAAACAAAATTAAGTCGCAATAGTTCTTGGTTGTTCCTTATCAAAGTTTGTAATTTTTATGTTAGTACCTTATCCAAGATAATCCACCATCGAATAACATAACTTGCTATGAGGTATGGGTTAAGCTCATTGTTGAATGCCTCACGATGACTTCAAGATGAAGAACAACAATATACGCGTTGTTCCTTTGCTTAGTATGACCATGTATTTGGAGAGACTTTGTCTCATTTGCATTTACTCAATATCCCTTCATTGTTACACTTAGAGCCATATCGGAAATGTATTCAAATATATCCTCTCACACAGAAGCAATATTAAATCGAGGGCATTTAACATACTAGCATTGAGAACATTTAATATTGATTATCTGTACTGTCTACATGTATGTTAGCCATGGACCAGGTGAGCTATACAGGCTCTTGAATGCCTCTTATTTACTTAGTACCTTTCTTTTTAATGTCTACGACCTTTCAATAGCAATAGGTTTTTAGTTGATACAGGACACTACCGAAATGGCAAGGCAGGTTTGGCCGCGCCATAGACCCAGTTAAACCTATCTTTCTTTTGAAATACCTGTATCAAGTCAGGACCATTGCAGTTGACAATTGTTCCGGTGGTTTTGCGCCGGCTTTCTCTATTTGCCCATAACATTTCGACTATTGACAATTCTTTTCGGTATTCTTGTTTTTTTCCTCATTTACCATTACAACCAAAGCTCAACATTGGACCTTAAACATGTAGGAAATTGAAAGTTCTAAATTGGGGATAAGGGTATACTGTTTTCAGTTTGTGTATGGGTGGGTTCGTGTTTGTCATGGTCGGTATGTAGCATATATGAGTGTAGGGGGTTCCGTCGGTTGCTTATTTTTGTTGCATTTACCTCGGCTATTTCGTTGGAGGCGTTTTCAGACCGATTAGATTATAACCCCCTATTTGTCAACTAAGGCAATATTTTTTGCACATGCAACATTATGGAGTAATTTTTTCGTTAAAGTTTTTCTGTGCAATCTTATATAATACAGATCTGAAATTTTGTCAGAAGCTTAAAATGATCATGAATTGTCGTGGGGTGCGTTATCAGGCAGATTTGAAGTATCTCTTATCGTTGCCGAGATATAAAGAATCAAAAGGGGCAATTTTCAGGATATGTTAATTTTCTATATAATTTCGAAGGATTTTATCTTTGGAGTCCTCGATGTAAGCTTTCAGTATCACTTCAACAAATAGGACATAACTCTTAATGTTCTGAGCTTTTAGGGATCAAAAGCGCTTTTCCCCCGTGTGCGTCCAGCTTATTACTGTGTCAAGCTCCCTATTGTGTCCACATTCATCTTAAATTGCACTTATTCAAATTTCAGTGGTCGACATGCTGCGATCGTATCATGCCGCGCTCGGCGTAGCCCTTTATTGACACTTGTATAAACAATAAAATGATATGGAGTAAATGGACATGAGACAAAGTCCCTACAGATACATAGAAAAACCAAGCAAAGGAACAACGTTTTTTAGCTCACCTGGCTATGCCAGGTTGAGCTTTTGCCATCACTTTGCGTCCATCGTCCGTTCGTCGCCCGTCCGTCCGTAAACTTTTATTCAAAGATCTTCTTCTCTGAAACCACTGGGCCAATTAAAACCAAACTTGGCCACAATAGTCCTTGGGTGGTCCCCTTTAAAAATTGTGTCGCTCAGGTCTGTACGTCATCCAAGATGGCCGCCAGCTGGGACCAAAATTTAACATTGGACCCTATGGGAAAAAAAAACATTTCAAATTCTTCTTCTCTGAAACTACTTGGCCAATTGGAACCAAACTTGGCGACAATAGTCCTTGGGTGGTCCCTTACAAAAAAGGTGTTTTTTAGGTACGCCCGATTTCCAAGATGGCCGCCAGCGGGAAACATAGCTTTAACATTGGACCCTATGGGAAAACACTTTCATAGATCTTCTTCTCTGAAACTACTGTGCCAATTGGAACCAAACTTGGCCACAATAGTCCTTGTGTGGTCCCTTACAAAAAAGATGTTGTTAAGGTCCGCATGATTTCCTAGATGGCCGCCAGCGGGAAACATAGTTTTATCATTGGACCCTATGGGAAAACATTTTCAAAGATCTTCTTCTCTGAAACTACTGAGCCAATTGGAACCAAACTTGGCCACAATAGTCCTTGGGTGGTCCCTTACAAAAAAGGTGTTTTTTAGGTCCGCGTGAATTCCAAGATGGCCGCCAGCGGGAAACATAGTTTTATCATTGGAACATATGGGAAAACATTTTCAAAGATCTTCTCCTCTGAAACTACTGAGCTAATTGGTACCAAACTTGGCCACAATAGTTTTTGGGTGGTCCCTTACAAAAAAGGTGTTTTTCAGGATCGCACTACATTCAACATGGCCGCCAGCGGGGGACATAATTTTAACATTGGACCCTATTGGAAAACACATTCAAAGATCTTCTCTGTAACTACTGGGCAAATTAGAACCAAACTTGGCCACAATAGTCCTTGGGTGATCCCTTACAAAAAAAGTGTTTTTAAGGTCTGCGCGAAATCCAAGATGGCCGCCAGCGGGAAACATAGTTTTAACATTGGAGCCTATGGGAAAACACTTTCAAAGATCTTCTTCTCTGAAACTACTGAGACAATTGGAACCAAACTCGGTCACAATTGTCCTTAGGTGGTTCCTTACAAAAAGGGTGTTTTTTAGGTCCGCGCAATTTCCAAGATGGCTGCCAGCGGGGAACATAATTTTAACATTGGACCCTATGGGAAAACATTTTCAAAGATCTTCTTCTCTGAAACTACTGAGCCAATTGATACCAAACTTGGCCACAATAGTCTTTGGGTTGTCAATACAAAAAGGTGTTTTTCAGGATTGCGCTAGAATCAACATGGCCGTCAGAGGGGGACACAGTTTAAACATTGAACCCTATGGGAAAACACATTCAAAGATCTTGTTTTCTGAAACTACTGGGCCAATTGGAACCAAACATCGCCACAATAGTCGTTAGGTGGTCCTTTGCAAGAAAGGTGTTTTTCAGGTCAGTGCTATATTCAAGATGGCCACCAGCGGGAAACATAGTTTTAACATTGGATCCTATGAAACTCCTCTGAAACTACTGAGCCAATTGATACCAAACTTGGCCACATAGTCTTTGGGTGGTTCCTTACAAAAAGGTATTTTTCAGGATTGCGCTACATTCAACATGGCTGCCAGTGGGGGATATAGTTTTAACATTGGACCCTTAGTATGGGAAAACACATTTCTCCTCTGAAACTACTGGGCCAATTGAAACCAAACTTGGCCACAATAGTCCTTAGGTGGTCCTTTGCAAAAAATGTGTTTTTCAGGTCAGCGCGATATTCAAGATGGCCGCCAGGGGGAAACATAGTTTTAACATTGGACCCTATGGGAAAACACTTTCAAAGATCTTCTTCTCTGAAACTACTGAGCCAATTGGAACCATACTTGGCCACAATAGTCCTTAGGTGGTCCCTTGCAAAAAGGTGTTTTTCAGGATCGCACTATATCCAACATGGCCGCCAGTGGGGAACATAGTTTTAACATTGGACCCGATGGGAAAACACATTCAAAGATCTTCTCCTCTGAATGTACTGAGCCAATTGGAACAAAACTTGGCCGCAATAGTCATTGAGTGGTCCCTTGCAAAAAGGTGTTTTTCAGGTCAGCGCGATATCCAATATGGCAGCCAGCGGGGAACTTAGTGTTTCCCATGTGGTCCAATGTTAAACTAACAGAGGTCTTCTCCGCTTTAACTAATTAGGGATATTGGATTTATAGTTTAATTATATATAAGGGCTCTTTAACATAAAATGTATATGTTAATCACGGGCCAGGTGAGCGATACAGGCTCTTGAGAGCCTCTTGTTTTTTTTGTTGTTCTTCATCTTGAAGTCACCATGAGGCCTTTATCAATGAGCTTCGCTCATACCTCATAGTAAGTTCAAGACGACCTCTAGCAACGGTTTGAGTTGAATTCTGACGGTTCAGGGGATATAAACCACAGACAGGGAATATGAAGCCATACCCTCCGTGAAGAATCCCGAATAGCATATAATATCCGTATGAGAAATTCTCTCAAGAACAAGTACACCATAACTGAAATATATATACATATATATAGAGAGAGCATACATCTCAAGCAAGGGGAATCTTTCAACGGACTCTTTAGCATTACACAGTTATTTTTGGTTCAAGTTTACTCTGTAATGTTTTATGACACAAATCTAAGATTTTGTCAAGAACTTCGTATAATCATGCCATATGGTGGTTTGTGTTTTCTGACATTTCAGTATACTTCCTATTTGCCACTTATTCAATGACACTTGTAGGGTTGTAGAGTAATTTTTCGTTAGATTTTTCTCTGTTAAGTGAATGATACAAATCTGTTATTTTGTTACAGACTTTTGTAGAATCATGAATTTCCAAGCCCCCTACCTCTAGACTGATCATGAAATTTAAGAACTAAATACACTGGAGTGATCTGACCTGACTTTAATTCACAAGATATTCTAAGTCACTTGATACTAGAAAATACTCCTATCCTCTTTGTTTTAAAATTTGGTCACTTCAAGTATACCGTTTTCCTTCAGGATTTTGATGGTTTTACATCAATGGTTTTTTTATTGTGTCCGTGTTGTTCATTTTTGTACATGTTGGTGTCTTCATTTTTCTTTTCTGTGCCATGCTCATGTTATGTCTTTGTTGTTTTGTTTTACCGATGTTTCCATTGTTCTTGGATTGTTCGTTTAAGACTAAGGGTTCGGTTCTCACATAATTTTCGACTTCCAAACATCTTGAAGATGTAAAGTTTCTTTCAATTCAACTATCTGTTTATTTCTTTTGACATTATTTTTTGACACAATATTTTGTATCTAATTCATAATTTTGAACCACATTTCAATCATCAAACCTTGATGATGGAAGAGTTATCACGATCTGTAACTATATATTCGATTTTCTTAAGAGTTTCTTGTGAGTCCTCCTTTTGACCATTTTATGAAAAAGTTATTCGGCACTCGTGAAGGGTCAAGTCGAAAACTATATAATTACCATGTTCATCAATAATTAAGGTCTTTCACCACAGTGAAAGACCTTATAGTAATTCTTCTGATTATTATTATTATTATTATTATTATTATTATTATTATTCTTTCCGCCACCCTCAGTGACAAAAAACTACACGACATATCACTTCGATACTTGGTGTGGTGATTCGGTCTTGGAATGGGACCTCAAAGCCGAGGGCCACATATCGATCTATTTTTAGTAACGGAGTTATCTCCCCAATCACTGTTTATCTTGTGTTCAGATCTCCTCATAAACCGTAACCGATATCAAAATTCTAAATGGGGGAAAATGTTTGATTCATCCTCAGGATGATTTGTCATGCAAAAAAATTTTTTGGGGTCGCGACCCCGGTTACGCGTTTTTGACCCCTAAATTTGACGATTTCTCAAAGTTATCGGATTTACACCAAATTTGGTTTCCAGGTAGATTTCATGGCCCTAATTATATATCTGGAGTCAAAAAAATTTTTTTGTCCGCCATCTTCAAAATGGCCGCCGTTCAAATTTTTGATTTCGGAATATCTCGAAAACGATAAAAAATTTCTGAAAACATTATATTTGAAAAATACTCCTCTCATTGAGATCTACATTTGATACATTTACTTGAAACTTCTGCGACTTACCGTTTTTGAGTTATAGCCCTTGACGCGTTTCAGTAAATCGGTTTTTCGCGAATAACTTTTAAACCGTTACAGATAGAATAGTCAAGTTACATATCAAATTGATCAGTAAGAAGAGACCTTCAATTTGAGTCCAAGGTCAAAGGTCATCAAAGTCAAAGGTCAAGGTCATAGCCAAATTTTGGTCTTTTTTAGGTAAAATCTCCAAAATTAAAAGAGATAGATGATTAAATACATTACAGAAAATGTAAATACCATTGAGATCTACATTTATTTCATTGGGTCCAACACTTTTGGACCATTGGTTTTGACTTATGGCCCAAAAAACATTATTCGAGGTCCGATTTTAGGGTTTTTTGCTAATATCTCAAAAACTATTAAAGATACAAAGAAACTATAAGAAGGTAAAATGTTCAGTTCAATATGGCCTACAAAATAGGGTCAAGGTCAAAGGTCAAGGTCCTTAGCAACAACGTTATTAACCATAAAAGTCCATAGCAACCATATGCAAAAAGTTTTGTAATGTTGTAAAGAAGATATAAATGACATTGCCAACCGGAAGTGACTTTCATATCCTTAGCAACAAGCTTATTTTTCGAAAAAATCCTTAGCAACCGTTGAGCAAAAGACTAATAAAGGTCAGAACTTTTGTTTACATAACATTTTTGACCGAAATAGACATCAAAATCAAACCGAAGTATGTAATCATGGTGAAAACTGGTGAAAGACCTTGCAATTGTTCTCTGAACAATTGACTTTTTAATTGTATTATCAATTCGAAATTTAAAAATACAATATTGCTGCTCCTCTTGAAATGAAAGCATTAGTGCTAAAGTATGCTGTGCATCCTCATTCATTTTGCCAACTTTCTCTAGAGAACTATGCGTATTTGATGAAATAATAATATTAAATGTCTTACGATATCGCAAGAAAATATCCTTCCGCTCAAAATCATCTGCTTAACCCTCTACAAATATCCCAGCGATCATACTATATATTCGATGTGTTTTCAAACGTATTGTATAACTAATTCCTGTTTACCGACTTCATCAATTTTTGATAGTATTATTCAAGTAATTTTTCGTCAAAGTGTTCTGTGCAAAGGTAAATGACACAAATCTGAAATTTCGCCTAGTAGCTTTGTACAATCATGGAATATTGTGCGTTTTAAAACTTAATTGATTATTACTTCTTGTTAACTGACTTGCTGAATTTTCACCAAAGTTTCCTCTACAGTTCTAAATGATGCAGATCCAATGTAGTTCTCAATGATGCAGACAGTGTTGCAGTTGTTACTACAGAAGTTTAACGGTCGTCACCACGATTTGGCAGACCGTTACAATGTTTCTGTTTCACAAATGGGAATAGTTGTCTTTGGGTAGATCTAGAGTTTATTATCGGACTGATCAACACCGACTGTGACAAAACCAGACTTTCCACTGGCAGTGTGGCGAGTGCCACGCGAGGATCAGATCACGCTTGTCCTTCTGGAAGACCTGATGATACCTCAGTTTTTGTTAGGGTTCACACTGCTGGTGCTTTAGTCATGTGGCGTTCTTATTCATTTTTGTTTATTTGTTTTGTCTTTGTCGTGGATTTTGGATTTTAGAATTTCCCCTTTCTGCGTTCTTTCTTTTGTATTCGTTTGCCAATGTATCATGACATATCTTCGGATGCATATTCAGATATAGGGGAAAGCTATTTCATGTCTACTGAGTTTGTCAATGAATTGTTCGCTTTTCAGTATTTCAGTCAATATGTTATATTTGTAGCATTATGTTGTAATTTTTCAAAGTTTATCTTCCTTTGGTAAGAAGTAATCTAACATTATCCAACATTTTTGATCAATCAGACTGCTCAATTGAAAAAGTGGATATGAAAAATCTAGATGGAGCGAGCATCATTACATTCTAATCGGATATGACGACTGATTATTGTATACCTATCGCCTTTGACCACTGAAGGTTGAACAAAACAACTATGTGACTCTCAACACAAAATGCTAACATTCGTAAAACTGAATTGTTAGCTAAGCCAAAAACAACTGTACATCAGACTTCCGCAAGAATGTTTTCATCGTAAGGAGTCTACTCAGCGTTAAATGTGTAAGCAGCGGTCCTTGTCCTCTCTTTGTCATCGATGTAAATAACAAATCTTAGCAGTAAAAGGAATCGAACATTAACAAGAAAATCCTTTCCAAATTCTAGCGTCTGTAGCCTCCATGGCGTCTCCGAAGGGATTATTTTGTTCGAGCTTGAGCTGACGAGCTGAGCATGATGTCGGAGTAGAGGAATAGGTACAGCTCTGTAGTAACAAAAATGTTTGCCAACCGCCCGGCGAGATCGATTCCATTTTGATGAAAAGCAATAACCTCGAGATATTAAATGACGGCATCAAAGACTAGATAGCAAAGACTAGTGGCTGTGGTCTACGCTGCGACTTGTGAGAAAATAGACATTTGATTGTGAAGCGGTTGCCGACAATATAAGCAAGGGTTTAAGTATCGCAAAAACAGGAATCCAAATTTACCCGGAGCCACGGACGACCGGGTGAAACAAAATATCTGAAATAGTCATAGGCAACCGGGAGACGTAATAATCCATCCAAACATTAATGAAACCAATTACTCCTTTCGCTACTACCCTTCCAACTACCTCCATAGGTTCTTGCTGATACTAGCCAGGTTGGCTGTTCCCTTACTGACCAAGACCATTCTACTGGCCTTCGGTGTTGTTTCATTAAATGATGAGGTTAGCACTGTCATTTCCAAAGTTATTGGTTCTGGGTTGTAGGTATGTATGAACGATTGGACCCAGTGGCAGCGGTCTCTTCTTCAACCTTCTACTGCAGGCATTATCAAATATGATGGGCTGGCCTTATATTACGATCCATCAACCCATTTAAAATTCCCATGTCTGGTATGTTAAATTAAATAAATTAGAAATACCTAGACCACTTGGTGAAATTCACTGAATCTTTCAGAGAATGTCCAGTGTATATTGCAACTGTAAACCAGCTATTTTTTAAAATTGATTTGACTAAACATATTTTGTTGATATTTTTTAACTTCTGGAATTAAATGGGGGAGCGGGGGTATATGGCTCCTTTGCATTTACTGGTTTTCGTTCATTATGTATTTGAACACGAATTCAGTAATAAGTTGAGTCTTTTCATGATGTTTTTTTTTTAATTTTAATGCACGTTTTCAAAATGAATCAGTTTTTGGTCCAGCACGTTCTGACTACTGGGTTGGTAAAACCTAATGGGATTAACAGTCCTCCACGGAGGTATCGACATTGGTAATAAATTACTAAACATCGCAGTGTCCGTAAATTTAGGGTCTGTACATAGTCATATATATGTCTCCTTGGTGAAGATTAGATCAAAATATTTGATCATAATCAGAACAATGTATAGAATTGATATATAGAGAACAATAAACCTATTAGATCACAAAGCTATTAACTCATTGCAGTTTATAATTATTTTGATTTTTGCGATTATGTCAAATAGTAATGAGATTAAAATAATTTCATTTGGGACTGCAGTGTTTGTAATCAATAAGGCAAAGTGTAAAGTTATATTTTTAAACGAATATTATTCTTCATCGACAAAATAAAGAATCCGATTATTAAGGTCTTTCCCTTTCAGGGGAAAGACCTTCTAGTAATTCTTCTGATTATTATTATTATTATTATTATTCCGTAAGGTCTCTGTACGGAAAACCTCTTGACGTATCTTTTCGAAACTTCGCGAAGTAACTGGAAGTTGGAAATTCTCTTCCGAAACCAGGTCATGGACGAAATCTATTTTTAGTAACAGAGTTATCTCCCCGCCCCCTGTTTTTCTTGTTATCAGGTAAACTCAGAAACCGTAACCGATATCAAAATTCTGAATGAGGGAAAATGTTTCATTCATCCTCAGGATGATTTGTCATGCAAAAAAAATTTTTTGGGTCGCGACCCCGGTTACGCGTTTTTGACCCCTAATTTTGTCGATTTTCAAACTTATCGGAATTTGATGAAATTTGGTATCCAGGTTGCTTTAATGACCCTGATTACAAATCTAGGGTCAAAAAATTTTTTCGTCTCCCATTTTCAAAATGGCCGCCATTTGAAATTTTGTTATCGCGATATCTCGGAAAGCATAAAAAATTTCTCAAAACATTATATTGCAAAAATGTTCCTCTCATTGAGATCTATATTTTGTTCAATTGCTTAAAAACTCTCCGATGAACCGTTTTTGAGTTATAGCCCTTGACGCGCTTTGGCAAATCGGTTTTTTGCGAATAACTTTTAAACGCTTACAGATAATATAGTAAACATATATGTGTAAAGTGATCAGCATGAAAAGACCTTCAATTTGAGTACCAGGTTGAAGGTCATCGGTGACCTTTGACCTTGACCTTTGACCTTGTTATCAGATGAACTCGGAAACCGTAATAGGTGACTGAAAAAGTATATCAGCAAAAATGTTCATCATGTCAAGGGCTACATTTGTCTCATTTGGACCGAAGCTCTCCGATGACTCCCTGAAGAGTTATTGCCCTTGACGCATTTCAGAAATGGGTTTTTTGCATATAACTTTTAAACCTTTACAGATACTATGGTCATGTAACATATCAAATTAATCAGTAAGAAGAGACCTTCAATTTGATCCCAAGGTTAAAGGTCATCAAGGTCATCGGTAAAGGTCATAGCCAAATTTTACGCTTTTTTTTATCGTAAAATCTTTTAAATGATTAGAAATAGCTACTTTAATATATTGGAGACAATGTGCATCTCATCAAGATGATTTTAAACATGTGACATAACAAAACATAACATAAAACATAACATTAACTGGGAAAGACCTTGCAATTGTTCTCTGAACAATTGTCCTTTTAATTTTATTAATTATTGTTTGTTTTCACAGAGTTAATAAAGATGTATTTAGAAAAATGGAAGGAAAGTGATTCAATGTTCATATGGACAAGAGCAGCAGATTACACTTTTAAAAAACTTAAGGCTCACAGCTGTGTGACAGTAACTGGAAATTCTGGAATGGGTAAAACATTGACTGTTAGGCACTTAGCACTTAAAATGCTAGAAGAAGGTTATGCCATTATACCCATAAGCCATCCAGAAGAAATAGTAGATGTTTTTAGTATTCATCAGAAAACGGTTTTTGTTATTGATGATTTGTGCGGCAGATATACGCTAAGTCAGTATTATTTTGAAAAACTAAAATTGAGACTTGCAGACATAGAAATAATATTAGAAAATAAGAATTGTAAAATTATTGCAACTTGTAGGTTGCAAGTGTTTAAAGATATCAGATTTAAAACTTTGTCAATATTCACTAAATATGAATGCAATTTCAATGCTATCTATCTTAATCTAAAACAGATAGAGGTAACAAAATTTGCAACTCAATACTTCGGAGTACATGCTGATGATTCCATATCCCGCTTAAAACAGTATGATTATTTTCCATTTCTTTGTAGTTTATATCACAAAAATCAAACTGTTAACTTTGACTCGTTCTGTAAAAATCCATTTCAGTTTGTCAGGGAGGAAATTGATAATTTGTTATTTGAGGGAGATGAAGGAAGATATAAATACTGTGCTCTAGGTCTCTGTGTAATATACAACAATTACATATTAGATGACTATTTTACAAGCAGGATCGATAAGAACAAACGTGAGATCATTGAAGGGGTTCTAGGCGAGTGTGAACTAAACACAGGAACACCTCTTAAATGTTTACACACGGCACTTCAGACATTAGTCGATACCTTTTTAATCCAGGACAACGACTGCTACAGAATGTTGCATGATAAATTATTTGATTTTGTTTCATTTTATTTTGGCCAAAAGATGCTCAATACTCTGATAGAATATGCAGACAGTGAATTTATTCGAGAGAGATTTTTATGGATTTCAGAAGATAAAAAAGAAGATAAATTGGACTTTTTAATCATCATTCCAGATAATGTGGTTGATTTATACATAAACCGTATGATCAAAGACTGGACAAACAAAAAAGTAGTAGACTTCTTCAGCAACGGAAATTTAAAGTCATCAATATTTACAGACAAAGTACTTCGTCATCTGAATAAAATGCATAAATCAAATCAAGAACAATTAGTTGGTACAAAGGATAATGAATTATTCCAGGAAACCCCACTTAACAGAAGTTGTTATGAACGTAATTTGAAACTCACACTTTGGATATTACAACATGGTGGTGACTTTAACCAGTGTAGGCCTGACAATAATTCTCCATTGAACTTGGCCTGTCATGAAGGGGATGTATTGATTATCAGAGAACTTATCAGACAAGGCGTTGACATAAACAAGTGTAATGAGGATGGATTGTCACCATTGTATATATCATGTTTATATCAACATAGAGATGTAGTAACTGAGCTACTGAAGAATGGTGATGTGAACATAGAATTTTGCGATAATGAGCGACGTTCATCATTGTATCTGGCATGTCTAAAGGGGAATGTACATATAGTCGGAGATCTCTTAGAACATGAAGCCGATATCAACAAGTGTGATGAGAATGGCTGGTCGCCATTGCACGTTTCATGTTATTACGCACACATAGATGTAGTTATTAAACTACTTAAATACGATAATTTAGAGATTGATTCATCCGAAAAGGATGGATGTTCATCACTTCACTTTGCATGTCTTTATGGGTATGTAGAGATAGTCAGAACTCTACTACAACATGGAGCTGATATAAATAAGTGCGACATGTATGGCAAGTCACCATTATTTATGTCATTATACAATGGTCATACAGATGTTGCTGATGAATTACTGAAGAATGTTAATGTGAAGATTGATTTATATGATGACGAAGGATGTTCACCACTATACCTTGCATGTAAGAAGGGGTATGTAGAGATAGTCAGAAACTTTTTACAACATGGAGCTGATATAAACAAATCTGACAAATATGGCAGGTCACCATTATTTATGTCCTTATACAATAACCATACAGATGTTGCTCATGAATTACTAAAGAATGTAAATGTGGAGAATGATTCATTTGATACCGAAGGATGTTCACCACTAGTTCTTGCATGTCAGAAGGGGTATACAGAGATAGTCAGAAGCCTTTTACAACATGGAGCTGATATAAACAGGCGTTATAAATATGGATGGTCACCATTGTACTTAGCAGTAGATAATAAAAATATAGACATAGTCACTGAAATTCTAAAGAATGATGGTTTGAAGATTGATTTATGTGATAGTTCGGGACGTGGATCACTGCATGTTGCATGTAAAAAAGGATCTGTTCAGATAGTAAGTGATCTCTTACAACATGGGGCTGTTATAAATAACTGTGACAAAAATGGCTGGTCTCCATTACATACATCATGTTTGTCTGGACATGAAGATGTAGTCCTTCAGCTATTGAATCATTATGAAGTGAAGATTGATTCGTGTGATAATACCGGGTGCTCCCCTCTGTACTTGGCATGTCAGAAGGGGTATGTACAGATAGTCAGATATCTATTACAACATGGAGCAGATATAAACAAGCGTAACGAGGATCGATGTTCACCATTGCATACGTCATGTAAATGGGGAAATAGAGCCATAGTCAAAGAACTTCTTCAGCACGACAGTATTGAAATCGAATTGATTAATGCTAAGGGATGTTCATCACTGTATCTGGCATGTGAGAAAGGTTTTGAACAGATAGTAAAAGACCTTTTAAGACATAAAGCTGATATAAACAAGTGTAATGAGGATGGATGGTCACCATTATATATATCATGTCAGAAAGGGTTTATACAAATAGTGCGAGAACTTTTACAACATGGGGCTGATATAAACAAGTGTAATGAGTTACGCAGTTCACCACTACATATATCATGCTTGTCAGGATGTGCAGATACAGTCAATGAACTATTGAAAAATGAAAAAGTGCAGATTGATTTATGTGATGATAAGGGACGTTCACCTTTGTATCTGGCATGCGAGAAGGGCTATATTCAGATAATAAAAGGTATCTTACAACACGGAGCTGATATAAACAAGCGTGCTGAGAATGGATTGTCACCATTGCAGATATTGGTTTTGGAACATACGGATATAGTCACTGAACTGAAGAGTGATAAAGTATTTGAAGACTTTTTCATTTAAAAAATGTCGATATTCATCATTTCATCAAGAAAAAGAAAGACTTAGTTGTAGACATTGTTAATTATTTATTTATCAAATTGATATCCTTCTCCCGACCTTTGCATTCAAAATTAAAAATAAGAGTTTAAAGACAGAACAGTTAACAACAACGAAGAATACAATATCAACCGAAAAATATTCGGCATATAAATGAATGGATGGAATGATTTCAATCCTTGCACAAAGCTGCACTACCATCTGAAGATGTATGCTGTACGCTTAAAATTTTCAAAATGGCTGCCATTTCCAATATACGTCAAAATTTGACGTTTGCTCGAAATTTAACGTAAATTGATTTCTAGGTAGATTTTGAAGCCGAGAACATGGAATCATGGAATTAATTGTCTTGGGGATATCGGCTAATGCTTGTAATTGCAAATCTATATGTTTTTATTTTTTTCGCCAAAAGCACGACATTTAATTAAGAATCTCGTGTTAACCGATGATAAACTGTATACTTTTGCATGATTACTAATGGCCATAAAATTAGTCGGCTATGTAAATATATTGGGTTTTATATTTCTGACTGTCCTGATTGTGACGATTTTATTCAAATTGAAAAAGATGTATTTTTGTTTGCATAACCACATTAACAACTAATAGATCTTATTATTTGATTGTTATTCCATTACTTCGATGCTGGCTTCTAAATCCTTTTCTATTTTGAAATTTGCAATATCTGTAACTTATTTAGACAATACAGATTACGTATTAGTATTTATTACGGGCTTTTGTACATTTTCAGTTTTATATACCATTTATTCTGGTCCTGTGTCCGTCTGTTATTTATTATATTTTCCGTTTTAATGTTGTTCGTTTTAAATATTTGAGTTATAAATAAATTTCAAAATAAATACAGAAGCAAACACAAAAAATCATTAATCCAGAATACATGGCAATATAAGGATCACATACAGACAGAGAACGTAAATGACGAAGACGAAACAGACACAACATAATTCAAAAGCCAGAAGAAATAAACCCCTAACAGCGTGTAGGAGAATGTATTTTCATTTCGCAGATTTCTATTTTAGCCCTATGACCTGCAGAAGATCGTGTATATTCTATTTGCTATTGCTGCAATATTAACCTGGAATGTAAAAGTCAAGATCAAGTATTGATAACGTTACTCGCGTGAAGCTACTGAACTTAGAAAATGTGTAGAAAAAAGTTGCACAGATGCCCATATTGAACGGAAATTTTGTAAAAAAAAAAGACAATTTAAGGATATGGGGTCGATGCACATGAAACAAAGTCTCCACAAAAGCAATTGATCAAAGCTTTTATTGTTATTCTTCATCTTGAGATCCATTAGAGACGATTTTGACAAAACATCTCTATTAAAATCTCATAT
Source organism: Modiolus philippinarum (assembly GCA_002080025.1). NCBI lineage: Eukaryota > Metazoa > Mollusca > Bivalvia > Mytilida > Modiolidae > Modiolus > Modiolus philippinarum. The sequence continues at coordinate 80,195 of MJUU01047844.1, read as the reverse complement.
ATTTATCACTATCTCCGGCCGTCTGCTTACCCTATTGTTCATGATTTTTTTTTTTTTGCATAATATATTATGAAGATGAATAGGAAAATACCGGCTTTTCAAAATTCTACGATTTGTCTAATTTATTCAAATTTTGTTCCACATTCTTGTTTTAACTCCCTCCAGTATTATTTTAGTATTAATAAATGTGTATTTCTATAATGACCCTGTTATGTGTCTGTAATAATGGCCTGAGGATAGCTGTAATGGCACGAGGCAACGCCGAGGGCCATTACAGCATCCGAAGGCCATTATTACAGACCGAGGACAGATAACAGGGCCATTATGAAAATACCCATTTCTTAAAAATTCTATTAACCAGACTGATGATCTTATTTAGATTGAAAAGTGAATGTAAATGTATATAAAATAGTTTTCTGGACTGAAAAGTCGTTTGTGGGATCACATATCTGCAACAAAAAAGTTGCTATATAAGATTTTACCCTGCTTAAGTACAAAAAACTTTATTTGAAAAAATCAAGGAATGATGTATATCTTCGAATCCCTTGTGATGAGATGAGTAAAGCGAGAGGTCACTAGCAGGGTCAAATATCTGAAACCAAAAAGTTTCTCCATACAGCTGTATTAGGATTTACCCCAATAGACAAAAAAAATTTTTTTGAAAAAATCAAGAAAAAAAGGTCTATTTTTTTATTTCATGTGATGAGATGATTAAAATGAGTGGTCACGAGTAGGGTCAAATATTTGATGCAAAAAAAATAATACTCCATACAGCTGGATCGGGGTTTACCGCTGAAGTACAAAAAATATTTTTTTTAAAAATCAAGAAAGGATGTATGTTTTCGGATCCGGTATGTTGAGATGATTAAAATGAGTGGTCACAAGTAGGGTCAAATATTTGAAACAAAAAAATAATTCTCCATACAGCATGATTAGTGTTTACCGCTGAAGTACAAAAAAATATAGTCTATTTCATGAACATAAAACTGCATCGGGTAAAATTGATAAAAAGTAAATAGTGGTATGAACTGAAAGCAGTGTCACGTGATCAATAATGGCCCTGTAATAATGCTCTGTTTTCTGGCTGTAATGGCCCTGCTGTTGATCTCGGAATAACCGGCTGTGAAAATTTCTCCATGATAATAAATAGGCATTTTCTGTCATATTGTATTCAGTTGGTTAATAATTAAACATTAATAACTAAATGTCCTGTAAAGTACTGATTGTAAAGTTTTTTTTTGTCAGATTTTAATTTGTTATGAATGTTATGTATAAATTGCTGAATATTCGGATGATTATTATGTGTCAAATTTGTAACTTACTGTCGTATCTGTTGAGTTTTATGCTATGTATATGTATTTATCATTCTGTTCATTTCCAAAAAGCGTTGAAAACGTGTAAAAAGTAACGTTTTATCACCTTTATTTTTCAACACCACTGCGTTAGAAGCAGTAACTCAAGGGCTTCCTTCATTCGTCTATTGTAAACTTAAAGTAATTGTAGTTTTGGAAGTGTAATGATAGATTTGTAATAATTAATTCACGTCATAAGTTGTGATAAACTTGTGTTATATAATTTTTAAATTCATTTCATACGTTAAGGTTAAGGTTTTCTGGTCAACACTTGAACTATTAGTAGTTGTGTTTTGGATTAATTAGCTTTTAAAACTATTAGTTACATTTAGGTCATTTTTATGTTTCCAGCTGTAATCAGAGATAATTAATCTGAAACTCCTTGTTTTAACCAACACAGTTGTACCTTTTAGTATATATTGTGCAATTAATCTAGTTGTGCATCTGAAATTTTGTCTGTTTTGTTTTTAGAAGATTAACGAGCCGAAATAGCTCATGTTAATTATGGACTCCCTCCAAACTGTAACTTTAATTTTCTAGATATTTTTTTCTCTATTTATATCTGTCCCTTTTTAGCTCACCTGGCCAAAGGCCATGTGAGCTTTTGCCATCACTCGGCGTCCGTCGTCTGTCCGTCCGTCCGTTAACTTTTATTCAAAGATCTTCTCCTCTGAAACTGCTGGGCCAATACTAACCAAACTTGGCCTGAATCATCACCAGGGTATGTTCTTTCAAGTTTGTGATTTTTATGTCCGTAGACCAAACAACATGGCCGCTGTTACTAAAAATAGAACATAGGGGTAAATTGCTGTTTTATGCAAATTACTCGAAAATCGTTACAGATATCAAAAATCTGACAATGGGTAAAATGATCAGCATGGTGACATCTACCTGCCCTGCAATTTTGAAGAATATCTGATGTTATTGCCCCTTTTTCGTAAAATTTTCGTTTTTTTGTTATTTTTAGTCTTATACATTGAAAATGGTAGAAGATAGAAGTGAAGCTTAAATTACAAAAATGGTCAGCATAGTAAGATCTACATTTCCTGCAAGTTTAAGTAAAATCTGACGACCAACATAGGAGTTATGGCCCCTTTTTCTTTGAATTTTCACGATTTTATAACATTTTTACTCTTATTTTAAAAACTGTTTGAGATGAAGTGAATTACAAAAGTGTTGAACTTTTCCAGGACTACAATTTCTACATATGTCCAGCAGATTAGCATTTCATCCAAGATGGCCGCCACTAGGGGACATAGTTTAACATAGGATCCTATGGGAAATGCATTCAAAGATCTTCTCCTCTGAAACCACTAAGCCAATGTGGGCCAAATTTTGTCACAATAGTCCTCAGGTGGTTCCCTTTAAAGGTTGTGATTTTTGTGGTTGTACCTCATCCAAGATGGCCGCCAGCGGGGAACATAGTTTAACATAGGGACCCTATGGGAAATACATTCAAAGGTCTTTTCTCCTGAAACCACTATAGGCCAACAGGACCAAACTTGGATACAATTGTCCTTGGCTGGTCCCCTTTAAAGTTTGTGATTTGTATGTTCGTACCTCATCCAAGATGGTCGTCAGCACAGGACATAGTTTAACATAGGACCCTATTGGAAATGTATTCAAAAATCCTCTTCTCTGAAACTACTGAGTCAATTGGAACCAAACTTGATCACAATAGTCTTTAGGTGGTCCCCTTGAAAGTTTGTGATTTTTTTGTTCATACATCACTGAAGGTGGCTGCCAGCAGAGAATTTAGTTTAACATAGGGACCCTATGGGAAATGCATCCAAAGATTTTCTCCTCTGAAACTACCAAGCCAAATTCAACCAAACTTGGTCACAATAGTCCTTGGCTTGTCCCCTTCAAAGTTTGTGATTTTGACGTTCGTACCTCATCCAAGATGGCCGCCAGCGTGGAACATAGTTTAATATAGGGACCCTATGGGAAATGCATTCACATGTCTTCTCCTCTTAACCTACTGAGCCAATTGGAACCAAGTTTGGTAACAATTGTATTTGGGTGTTCCCTTTCAAAGTTTGTAATTTTTTTATTTTTTTGTTTGTAACTCATCCAAGATTGAAAATGTTACATCTGGTGAACTGATTTATAGTATGAATGGGTGGTCGCCTCGTGACAATGAATAAAACCAGTCACCAGGTGAGCGATAGTTGCTGTTATTCATTTACAAATTCAGATATACAGTGCAGGAAACACATGTGTTCCATAAAACATCAATACACATTTTTATAAAAATAATCATAAAATTATTATGTTCGTTTGTAATAAGGCCACATTTACTTATGTTTGATGTATAAAAGTCCAAGGTAAAGTTTGATAGTAGAACTCTCAGAGTAAAAGTATAGACAATATTTTATCTGTAGATTTAACTTGATAAGTTGTGTTAAGGTCAAGTTTTAATATTTAAAATATCATTGGTCTGTATGTACACCTGTAAAAGAGGTTTATAGAAAACAACAACAAGCAGACTACGGGACGTCCGTTCATTAAGATATATTTTCTGCATATATATATATACGTTTTTTAATGTTCCATATATTCTTTATAATTAAATTGTGTGCATATTAAAGTTTATATGTATAAATCTACTTGATAACTTCATCATTCAACCACACCACAGATGTAAAGCTTGCTATTGACTTGCAGTAGATTATTAACATTGTTAAAAAATAATGAAATATGTCCTTCCAATATTGGTGAAATAAAAAAGTCTATTTTATAAATTAATTTGTCTGAATATCGAAATACCGAATTGAATGTAAATTTTTATTTTGCATATGGTCATTTTGAGATTTTATGTCTCTCAAATGCACATCAAATCATAACTTTAGGAAGACCATTAAGCAACAGATATGTAAAAGCTGAAAAAGAACAATCACTTGAATCTACATGAACTTTGCAGAGGCAGATACTCCTTAATTTGAGATATGTTTTTTCTAAAATTTAGAACTTATAAGATTCCAAGTAAAATCTATTTCGGGTCAGCATCGAAGTACTGACTTCTGGATTAGTGAATACCCCGAGGACTAACAGTCCACCAGCCAATAAATCAATTCTGTTGTAAAGCATAACAATATACGGAAGTAAGTAAATTTAGTTTCTGCATATGCCCATTTCGATAAAAATCTCTTCAGTGCAGATCAATTCAAAGAAGACCATTAACCAAAAGATGTGTAAAGGCTGGTAAAAAAACAATAACCAATTGAATCTACATTAATACCGACTCGAAACATAGCCGGAAAAATTACTCGAAACCCTTGCTATGTATGATTCCGTCCTAAGTTTTCTAGTGTTTGTCTCAAATTTCTCGATAGTACTAAAATTCATGAAAATGTCTCCACAAATTCTCGACATTCTGGTGAAAAAGAAAAGGGTCTCAGCATTTTGAATTTTCGGAAAACAGCCTATACTTGTCGAGAATTAACCTATGTTCGGGATGTTTTGGCTTTTGGCATTCACAAGTAAAAAAATCTTTACTTCGCTCTACATGGTGTTTATGTATCGTTTCTTGTCTCAATATCGAAACTTCTTGACATAATCTCGATTTCTAAATTTTGTCTGGAAATTTCATGCCACATTATGAAAAGTTATGTCTGTATCTTCCAGTTTTATATAGACGATATCATCTATTAAAATCTCGAAATTAATCAATCCAAATATATAGTAAAATTATATAACTTATTGCATTCTTGTAGGTTTTGTCTTAAATTGTGGTTTTGTTTCTCCCCCTTTTTTAAAATTTACAATCCCTTCGAGGGTATTCACCAGCCCAGTAGTCAGTACTTCGGTGCTGACCCGAAAGCCGATTATTTTTGAAATCTTACAATATCTAAAATTTTGTAAATTTTATTGAAAACTAAGGAGTATCTCCCTCATGCAAAGCTCTGTCCTTAGCTAATTTTGGCCTTACATTTAGACCACTTTGGTTATTTGTTCTCTATCAGTTTTTAAACATATTTGAGTTTATGGTCTTCCAAACGTTTAGATTTTATCTGCACTGATGAGACATAATTTGTCGAAATGCGCATATGCAGAAAGAAAATTCACAGTAACTTCGGTATTTAGTTATTTCTTTCCTCTCTTTTTGCTGCGGCATTCATTTGCAGATACTTAAGAAGGACATGCTTCTTGATCTCGCTTGAGGGAATGAATATTGTTCACCTCTAGTTGAAGACCCTCAGGCGACATCAAGATGTAGACAGGAATAAAAGCCCTGTCCTTGATAAACTGGAGTTTTCTATGTATCGTATACGTTTCTGTCACATGTACATTCACTCCATATCCTTTCATTTTTCCTATTTGCTGCAGAGTTTGTCTCTCGTGCTGCGTGGAGTCCGTAGAAAGTCTCCCCGTGCTTGAGATGTATGCTCTTATAATATTACAGTTATGGCGTGTTTGTTCGTGTGAAAATTTCTCATACGTTTACTAATTCATTTATTTTTTCAATTTGGTTGTTCAATATTTTCATTGTTCTTACTAAAATGTTATAATCTGTACACACGACTATTTTTGCCCTTTCAACCAAAGTTACACTGCAAGGTTTGCCTACATCTACTTCGATGTGCCCTGTGTTGTCTATCGATGTTTTTTTTGTCTTTATTTTTGTCTTTCGTCGGGCTACCTAATGACAAATATTTGTAGGCATACATTGCCCGATTTTACTTTTTTTTCTCATTGACCGCTCCCGACATGTGTTGCTTCAATGACATATTTTAGCTGCGATCGATGTTGCTCAACATTTAAATTCTCTTCTTGCAATCCAGGTGCTTTCAGCTGGATAACTATGAGCATCGCCCAAGTTGGCACTCCATGGCGGGTAGGGAGTAAGGGAGTGACCTTGATATAATTTTTGTCAAGATTACCACTTAAGTGCACGCTAGCGGCCTTCTTGATCTCGCTTGAGGGGGTGAATATTGTTCACCTCTAGTTGAAGACCCTCGGGCGACATCAAGGTGTAGACAGGTATAAAAGCCCTGTCCTTGATAAACTGCAGTTTTATATGTATCGTGTGCGTTTTTGTCACCGCTAAATCCATTTTCAATGCCAATGTAATTTAAAAACTGATGCGATAAAAATTTGAAATACTACTCTTCCAACTGTAAATCAAGTTCATTGGTGAACCGACACATTTTTAATATTTTTATATGAAAGAATATACCATCGTACTAATAGTCCTGTACTAAGTAAACCATATAGGACAGAGAGAAAACACTAGATCAAAGACCTATGCCATATGTGTGTAATGACAACCTTAAGGAAATTATCAAGTCCAGCATGTAATGAAGTTTGTTCATGTGTTTGTTCAATACGAACAAGAGAACAATCTGCAGTCATGGCACCAGGACTTACCATCGTCTAAATGTAAAAAAGCCAGCTAAATGCAGGTCACAGTCGAAAATCTATTGCCCAACTTTTATTAAAAGTAAAAAAAAAGTCAGCTAAATGTAGGTCAGAGTCGAAAATATATTATCCAACCTTCATTTCATTTTATTTTCCTTACCTGTATGGTTCTTCAAGAAACTACAAGACTATATCAGAGTGGTTGTTATCCACTGACTCCACAATATAGACTCTGCCGTATCATCTGCGATGTTGCAGAATTTCGACTGTTTAAACCTGTCAGGACTGAAGAATTACATAACGGCAACAGGATTTTTTTTTACATATACCATTTAAGAACAAAGGTATTGACGGTATTAATCTAAGCAATATACTAAAATACAAACAAGTAATATCGAACATTTCTGTTTACTTCAATGACCAATCAGTCCCCATTATTTCCTACAGCTACTCCAACACCATTGCCAAACATATCTTTAATTACAGAAAAGCATTGCAGGACTTTGATATTGAAGTTTACGCTTAAAAATCCTATGGCGTGTGATTGTTCCAGTTCACCTTTTACATACCATCCATCTGGCCACGTTATTACAGGTAATCTGAACATCATTGAACACAATGGTCTCATGGAAATTATTTCAAAAGGCCCGAAGTTCAGAGAACCTCAACGTATCAGCTGGAATCATAATTTTAAGATGATAATGGATGAAGTTGAGGAATATGCCAAATCAAGCATGAATCTGAAGTTGATGACATCAACACACTGTCAGGGTGGATAAAAGCGATCCGGTCTTTAGCGTTACGTAAAAAACATGAATTAAAAAACTGCAAACAGTATAGACCCAAATCTATTTTTAAAGACTGTGACGCTGTATCTTGTCGTTCATTCTTTCGCGAAAAAGACAAAGCCGCAAACAATGTTGTTTCCGTGTGTAAAAAGCACTATTATGATTGCCTAATACAAGAACTTTGTGAAGATAATATTTCAGGCAACCCCACATACAAAAATATACTGTAGACAGGAATTAAAGCCCTGTCCTTGATAGACTGGAGTTTTCTATGTATCGTCTGCGTTTTTGTCACATGTACATTCACTCCATATCCTTTCATTTTTCCTATGGATAAAGATGAAATCCTGGCAATCATAAATCGTTTGCGGCATCATAAACATTTCTACAAACAACAAATCTTATGATTTGTCTGGTTTGTACTGGACACCAAAAATTTCATAAGTGCCCGTACAAACAACGGTACTTTGTCGCCTCTTCTAAATTTTCTACTAAAGAACTGTCATGCTTAGGATGCTGTCTGTGACCGACATTTTACGCATGAGCAACTTGGTTAGGAAGAGTGGTTTAAGTCCATTCCCGCTTACTGAAATGTCTCAGTTGAACCATATTGGTATGTCTGATGTATTTTTGGACGACAACTGTTATGCATGCTTTTGATGTTGTCTGTGACCTACATTTTACGCATGAGCGACTTGGTGAAGTAGAATGATAAAAGTCCATTCCCGCTTACTGACATGTCCCATATCAACCATATTGGTTTTCCTGATGCATTTGGGACGACAACTGCATTGGATGCTTCGAATACTGTCTGTGACCTACAACTTACGCATGAGCGACTTGATTAGGTAGAATAGTTGAAGGCCATTCTCGCTTACCGACATGACTAGCATCAACCATATTGGTATGCATGATGCATTTTTTGGATGAATGCTTTGAATGCAGTCAGTTCCATTAATTATACGCATGATTGAATCTGTTAGCAAGAAAAATTATAGTCATGTTTACTGACGTGCTTCGTTTGTGACAATGCTGTACAACGAGGTGAGCTTTGCAGGCTGTGGCTGCTTTCTATGTTTAGAATTATTTTGGTATAAAACACAAAATCAGTAATTTGGCCATGGGAGATAATCAATTTTCCAAGAGAAGTACTAGTACACGAACAATTATATTCCATCAATAAAACAGTTTTTTTTCACAATTTCCCCTCCAAATGTTATCCATGGTTAAATCAAGGTGAGCATATCAAAATTTGTAAAATTAAATATATGAAAAAGAAAGGAAATGGGGTAAATGTCAAGGAGACAACATCCCATATCCAGGTTAAAACGACCCAAACCAAAGCATCAAGGGGTCACCGTACGGTCTTCAACATAGTGAGGAACCTCACACCATATAAAAAACCCTACATGGCCCAAAAAGGTAAAAAAAAGTGAAAAAATCAATGGTAACAAACAACATCCAATAACCCAAATATCAAGAACCTCAAATTTTATAAGAAGACAAGGACAAGCCAATGACCAAGATATTCCTGACTTGGGACAGGTGCAAAAATTACGGCGGGGTTAAACTCGTTTTCTTGGATCCAAACCTTCCCCATATGTGTGGTGAATGGCTAAAAAATAAATACACAGAAGACTCACACTAAAAATCAAACTAGAAAAAAGTCCAACTTATCAAGACGAGTATTCTTACAATGCATACATAAAACATGAAGACAATGCACATAGGTACTGTCATGTAATTTGCTTATATTTTTATTCATATCATATTTACAGAAAAACGATACAAAGTCTTTGCAAAAATTAAAAAAACCAGGAATTTCTCTAATTTAGGAATGCATTTATTAAATATGAAAAATAGTTCAACATGATCAATAACCTAACACAAAAGATCCAAAGGTGAGTATCAGCTTCTCAGTTCGTTAAACCAATTCTACAGTTTTAGCAGCAATTTAGTTGTCAATTTGTAAATTTGGTAGCCAAATTGAAAATTAAATTGGTCTAGGCTTACACCTGAAGGACAGTAATATGGTGTCAATAATTGGAAAGTGCCATCTTACAGAGCGGAAAACAACTGCAGAATTTTTTATCTCACTGTAACCATAAAATGAACGCTATCAGGCAACTTGCATGGTCAGACGGCGATGACGAACGCTCCACTCACAAAGCATTTTTGTGAAAAGTTTTTATACGATCGCCAAAAAAAATTGAATATTCCGTATTATTCCGTATAATGGTATGGTGCTGTCGGTGTTGTCGTCGTTTATAGATATTTTTGTTTTTGGTAAATAACTTAACTTCCAGTTGATCAATCGTTATGAAATTTTACCACACTATTCCTTAGCACTAAACGAAGGCAAGGATTAGTTTTGGTTATTGTGGCCCGGCCCTTTTTAAAAAAGGGTACCAAAAGGGCTAGATTTAGGTGTGTTTTATATATTTGGCTGTAGAATAGTTATTGTTTGTCAAATTTTGATGGGATTTCTTTCAGTATGGTCCTTAGGAAATTTCCAAACTGTAGTATATCAAACAGATTTCACGTCGCATACATTGTTCATGAGATAAATGGGACCCAAAAGGGACAAATCTCAAAAAACAAAAAACAACAATTTGGTTCTACATGCAGGGCTCTTATACATCAGGGCATTGCACATCCAAACTTCTATTGAAATATCATTTACAAAGCGCATAAATTCAAAAATTGTCCCTCCAAACTTATTAATCCGTTGAACAAACTCATTCATAAAGGATATAAATACAGCATCTTTGTTAAATCTTTACTTCTGGTTTTTGTTGGCAAAAATATTAATCACCTCCTAAATGCTTTACACCATAACTAAATTTAAACAATTTTTTATATTGGCAGTATTTGGCATTGCACGATATCATGTTCTCCTTTCATAATTGATGATGTTATTACACCAAATCTATTTAGAAGTATTTCAATTGAAATTTCATATGTAAGAAGGCTTGATATCATAGTCAACGGAAATTATGTCCTTAGCTAGCTGTCAGTAACTGCGAGCATTTGTCCGGACAGTACCTGTATGTATTGTCTTCATGTTTTATGTACTTCATTGTAAGGGTACTCGTCTTGATAAGTTGGACTTTTTTCTAGTTTGATTTTTACTGTGAGTCTTTTTGTGTATTTATTTTTAGCCATTCACCACACATAGGGGGAGGGTTTGGATCCAAGAAAACGAGTTTAACCCCACCGCAATTTTTGCGCCTGTTTAAGTCAGGAATATGTTGGTCATTGGCTTGTCCTTGTCTTCTTATAAAATTTTAGTTTCTTGATATTTGGGTTATTGGATGTGGTTTGTTTCCATTGATTTATTCACTTTTGTACCTTTTCGGGGTCATTTAGGGCTTACTATATGGTGTGAGGTTCCTCACTGTGTTGAAGACCATATGGCGACCCCTAGATGTTTTGTTTTTGGTCGTTTTAACCTGGATATGGGATGTTGTCTCCTTGACATTTACCCCATTTCCTTTCTTTTTCATATTATTTTAAGTCCGATTTTGATGCCGTTTTTTTGCTATGGATACCCTATGAAAACTTACATTGCGCTCAACCGACATATTTTTGATAACTCTTTTCCTTTCTGAGCAATGCGGGGTAAAAATTGCAAATATGCAAAATACCTGGGAAATTTATTTTTCATCAGAATTCGATGGGTTTTTTTCCTTTGGATTCCTCTTGCTTTAAGCTTTCAGTAGTATGTCAACGTATTCGGAGTAGTTCTTGCCATTTCAAAAACAACAGCAGTAGAACACCGAAGGATCAAAGCACAAGACAAGGTAAAAACGAGCACACCAGAAGAAAGAAGACTACAGTCGCATTACCTCGACAAAACACACGAACACCAAGTATGAACTTAAATTTGTTTATCGCGTCGGGCTTTACGGGAGCTTATTCTTTGTTTTATATAACAACCTTTTGTAACGAGTTATTTTCCTTTCCAAATTACATGATTCTAGAGTCAAAGAATTTTAAAGAGAAAATCCAAGGCCATCAATACATTGGTGTGCAAAGTATTAATCAATAAGGGTCGGTAAAGTAATAATAAACATAAAGCAGAATTTTGTATGCAATTGAATTGTGTCTTTTGACGAATTATTCTTTATTGCAGGCTGTGATCGCCACGCCGTTGAACTGCGATCCTGGGTCATCAGTCATTTATTGAATAAGTAAATCCATATACAACCAAGTTTTCTCACAATCGACTTGATGAGTGCCCTGTGTTTGTCTATTTGTTGTGATTGTCCACCAGCTGGGGACACTGGTGCTTTTGTCGGGTACCGGATGACAGTGATTGTAAGAACACTTTACCAGTTTCCTTAATGTTTGTCGACAATCCCGCATTTATGGCCAGAATAAACATTGATGTAGCATTGCTCGACATCTAGCGATGAATTCCGCTCAAACCGGTGCTAAGGACCGTCTTTAACTTACTATGAGGTATGTGGCAAAGCTCATTGTTGAAGGTCTCATAGTGACTTCAAGATGAAGGACAACAATAAAAGCGTTGTATTTGTAGAGACTATGTCTCATGTGCATTTACTCCATATCCCTTCATTGCTTATTATACATTGATATATTTATATATATGCGCCTGTGTCTGTTTGCATGCGCGTTTCAATTTGAAAGGTCCATTGTGAAAGTATGGGCCCCGGTAAGCTTTTGCCATTGCCTTCGGTTACAGGTTTTAAAGCAAGATGTCATGTCAAATGACAGATCATAATTACTAGTATCACGGATCACTGATGGTATGCATCATTAACTAAACGTAAAGGGCACAACTTGATAATAAAAAAAATAAAAAGAAACAAAAAAAAAAAAAAAAACAAAATTCGTATCCGCCTGTACCAATTTTTTCGATAAATGTAAAAGTAATCCAATTTTGATCTCTATTATGCTCAGTTTCAGGTACGAAATGTTGAGAAGGTCAAGAAGAAAGAGGAAATCTCCCTCATATAGTCCAGTGCCTGTGGTAGCTGCTGCAGCCAGACGTACCGTTACTCCTGCTGTATTATCGTCAGTTTCAACTATGCCGAGCCAAAATCCTGAAAGGAGCACGTCAGTGGGGATGCGTTCGCCATGCTATGGTCCTCATGTTTCTGTGACAAGTCCGTCATCTTGTGCATCTAGTTCATTTGCGTCCGTTGGAGTATCAGGTTACAGTCTTGTGAATTTGCCACAACAGTCACCCATTGTACAAAGTGCAGTGTCAGACCATTATACTATGCAGCCACTGCAGAATTCATCAGACACGACTACCCAAGGCCCAGACAGCACAGGTAATAGCAATGTTATGCCTGTACAAATAACCCCTATCCTTGACCAAATTCACACACCACACCAGATTGTTGGAATAACATCTGATATAACAGTAAATATGCCCCAAAATATAAAAGAAAAAATTAAAAAAGGGGGATATGTCGATTTGGTATCCTCAGCATAATGATATGAGACAAAAGTTAATATTTCATCAAGGGGAGCTAATCTTACAACCAGATCAAAACTACAGAAAGATTTTCTCAATTGAAGCCTGGACAAGTGCATTTATAATATACATAAGTTTATATTGTTCAGCACATTCTGAAAAAAAAATTCAGGATCTTTTGAAATATCAGTATGTTTAGAATAGGGGCATCAAGATGTACAAATCTAAGTTGGAAAATGTATGATGAGCAATTTCGCTTGCGAAAAGCACAAGACGACACAAGTTCTTGGTCCACTGTTGATTACGAATTATGGTTGATATACACGAACAACACAAAAACTGTACCCAGTACTGGTAATCATTCCTCTTTTTCACATACAAATAATAACACTAGCTATACGGATTTTGCCCATAAATCCGGCTGACTTTGATTTGCTCGGGATTAGATTTAATAATATGCATTATATAGACAAATGTTTACCATTCGGCTGTTCAGTCTCTTGTAATTTATTTAAAAAGTTCTCCAGCTTTTTTCAATGGGTGCTTGAAAATCGTTCGAATTTGCATTCACTTGATCATTATTTTATGTTTGTGGGAAAAAAATCAACAAGTGATTGTTTAATGTTAATGAATACTTTCAAGGGGTTTGTCATGATCTCGGTGTTCCTATCGCTGAAAATAAGACAGTCGGGCCGGCCAACATCATTGCATTCTTGGGTTTTATCATTGACACAGTACTTATGATGGTCAGAATACCAGAGGAACAACTTCAAACACTGCGCAATCTGTTACAACCCTTGCTGCATAGGATAAAAAATAAAACTTAGGGAATTAGAATCAGTAATTGGTTTAATGTCATTTTGCACAAGAGCGATCCCGTCTTCAAGAGCCTTTATACGTCGTTTCTATGATTTGGTAGCAGCTGTAAATGACTAAAAGCCGTATTATATGGTGCGTATTAACAAAGAGGTTAAAGCAGATGTTACAGTTTTTACAAGAATGTTACATCCCCTAAAAAGCATGGTCGTCAAAAGACACTCTTGAGCTATTCACCGATAGTTCCGGAAACCCTGAATTAGGTTGTGGGGCATACTTTCGTGGTTTTTGGGCGCAGCTCCGATAGCAAGTAACTTTGAGAAACATGCAAATATTTAATAACATGGCACTGTTAGAATTAATCCATATTGTACTCGCTATTTCTGTGGTCAAACAATTTCCAAGCCAAGAAAATTCTGTTTCGTATAGACAATCTTGCTCTTGTAGCATTATAAACAAGAGAACGTCAAAGGATAAACAAATTATGAAACTAATTAGACCCCTTGTTTTATTGTCAATGCTAAATTATGTTCAATGTAAAGCCAAACATATCAGTGGTAAGGAAAATTCAATTCCCGTTTCAGAGTGTTAGCACCACAAGCAAAGAAAAGGCCAGTGCCGATCCCACGGAATTTTGGAAAAGGGATGATTTCTTCTCCCCTATAAGAAAAAGAAGGGAAACGGGGAATGTGTCAAAGAGACAACGACCCTAAGGGGAGCAATAACAACTCAAAGCCACCATAAGATCTTCAATGAACGGTGAGGAAACCCCACATCCAACGGTAGGTCGGAGTTAGCCCCTAAATAAAAGAGTAATCAAGTTCAGCGAAATAAGCATCTTCCTAGACTCCGATAGACATAAAGTGAACTAACTAGAAAACAGACAAGACACACAAAGGCTTAATAAATTTCCTGACTTAGGACAGGCGCAAACCTGCTGCGGCCGGGTTTTATTGGGCCCAAACCTTCCCCTTATAGCCAATGTGATAAATAAAAAAACAATCGTAACAACAGTCAATTTTCCAAATCTCGACGGGGATGTTCCGTTAGCCCCTTCTTACGGGGTCTACATTTCACAACTTGTTCAATATGCACGAGTATGAAGTGATGTTTCTGACTTCAACAACCGGAATCTTTGTCTCACTGAAAAACTTCTGCAACAAGGGTTTAGATATCATAATTGATAAAAACATTCTCTAAATTTTATTAAAGATACATTGACTTACTACGAAAATTTGGTTCTACATGCAGGGCTCTTATACATCAGAGCATTTCACTTTCAAACTTTTATGGCAATATCATTTACAAAGCGCATAAATTCAAATATTGTCCTTCCAAACTTATTAATCCGTTGAACAAACTTATTCATTTTGACAACAGAGCGAAATTACTGTCTCAAAAACTTATACATCAGGGGTGTGTTCAGTCACTGTTGCAATTGTCACTACAGAAGTTTTGCGGTCGTCACCGCGATTTGACAGACTATTACAATGCTTCTGTTTCACAGATGAGAACAGGTGTCTTTGGGTGGATCCGGAGTTTGTTGCCGGACTTACTAACACCAACTATGACAAAATCGGACTTTTCACCGGCAGTGTGACGGGTGCCACGCGTGGAGCAGATCATGCTTACCCTTCCGGAGCACCTGATGATACCTCAGTTTTAAGAGGGGTTAACACTGCTAGTGCTTTAGTTTTGTGGCGTTTTTTGTTCATTTTTGTTTGTTTGTTATGTCTTTGTCATACTGTCTCAATTCGTGTTGTTGTGAAATGCCGTGGTTTTGGAGTTATGGTTTTAGAATTTCCCCTTTCCTCGTTCTTGCTTCGGTATTCGTTTGCCGATGTATCATAAAGGATATAAATACCGAATTGTTGTTAAATCTTTACTTCTGGTTTTTGTTGGCAAAAATATTGATTATCTCCATAATGCGTTACACCATAACTAAATTTAAACAAGTTTTCATATTGGCAGTATTTGGCATTGCACAATATTATGTTCTTCTTTCATAATTGATGATGTTGTTATACCAAATCTACTATTTAGAAGTATTTCAATTGAAGTTTCATATGTAAGAAGACTTGATATTATAGTCAACGAAAATTATGTCCTGAGCTAGCTGTCAGTAAATGCGAGCATTTGTCCGAACAGTACCTGTGCGTATTGTCTTAATGTTTTATGTACTTCATTATAAGGGTACTCGTCTTGATAAGTTGGACTTTTTTCTAGTTTGATTTTTACTGTGAGTCTTTTTGAGTATTTATTTTTAGACATTACCCACATATAGGATGGAGAGTTTAGATCCTAGAAAACAAGTTTAACCCCACCACAATTGTTGCACCTGTCCTAAGTCAGGCATATGTTGGTTATTGGTTTGTCCTTATCCTCTTATAAAATTTTAGTTTCTTGATATTCGGATTATTGGATGTGGTTTGTTTCGATTGATTTCATCACTTTTTTTATATTTTTGGGACAATTTAGGGCTTGCTATATGGTTTAAGGTCCCTCACTGTGTTGAAGACCGTACGGTGACCCCTACATTCTTTGTAGGCTTGATATCACAGTCAATGGAAATTATGCTCTGTCCTTAGCTAATTTTAGCTTCCTATTTAGATCCTATTTGGTAATTTGTTCTCTATCAGTTTTTAAACATCTTTGACTTTATGGTCTTCAAAACTTTAGATTTTATCTGCACTGAAGAGACATAAGTTGTCGAAATGCACACATGCAGAATCAAAATTGACAATAACCCCGGTATTTAGTTATTTGTTTTAGGTAGTTTAAACCTTTATGTAATTTCCTTGACATTTACCCATTTCCCTTCTTTTCCAAAATTAAAATGAATTTAATATACTTCTGTAGGTAATCATTACCACAGTGCAGATGATACCAAAAACAATAGAAAGACTGTTTATAGTCAAGATTACAAGTTGCATAGCCCAAAGTGTAAAGACATCTGACATTTAAAAAATCAAGAGTTTGTTGCAGAACTAACAAATACCGAATATGAGTTAATCCACTATTCATTGGTTGGTGGATATCACGGGTGGAGCAGATAATAATAAACCTTCTTGAGCACTTGATAATACTCTAGAGTTTTTTCTGGGGTTCACATTGCCGGTGTTTTAGTTTTTGACGGTTTTGTTAATTTTTCTTTGATTGATTCATCTATGTCCTGTTGTCTCCATTCACGTTGCCTCTGCACTGTCGTGTTTTCCTTATGATTCTAGTTTTGTTTTTATCTTTTCTGCTTGTTTGCTTCGGTAGCCATTTTAAAATGTGTGAAAATATCTGGCAGTCGCATTTCACCACGGACAAAGTGTGTTTTTTTATCTGGATATTTTGCGTGTACCCTTGTTTGATTAGTACTGTGTATAATTCCAAGAAGATCAGAAACACAGATTGTGAATAGATATTGTACGTTATTGGTTAGCTTCATGATGATATATAAATCATTTTCCATACAAACGAATAAATCAAAAAAGCGATTTTAAAACTATGTTTTTACCTACTGATTATTAACTTAAGATAACTCTGATCTTGATTATTGCTGCGGTCAAGGAAGTGGCAAAACTTTTATTGTAATGAAGTCAACATTAACATCTCAAGCTTACACAATGTGTTAGATTCATCGATGTGAAATGTATACATTGAAGCTATATCAGAAGTGAAAACCTGACAAATGTATACAATTTTGTCTTTGCACGACGGCAAAGTCAATGAGGGGTGTAAATCTAAATCTCGGTAAACTGAAAGTTTTGCCACTTGCTTGACCGCAGCAATATTGTTATTGATCCATTGATAAGATAGAGTGTAAAGTCCGTTGAGTAATATATTTCAGCTATATCGGGACTTCAAAAATTAAACCGTCAATTGAAGTAAGAAATTAATTTCGTTGGAACGAACAATCGAGGCGTCGAGTTTTGATATGGCAACTGATAAGGGAGAAACGAATAGGAGCAGGATAATTATTCAACCCCAACTTAGCCTGCTATTGTATCGAGAATATGCTGAAAGGGTTTTTTTTTTTATTGCGTGAAGCGTTGCGTTTTCGCCTTTAATGATTCGAGGGCAAGCTTTCGTTATTATGACCTGCTTAATCCACTTTCTTATTCACCATCCTAAATACGCCTGGTCACTTTGTAGACGGAGCCTTTGAAAACCGATATAGGTGCTTGTAAGTTCTGCAAAGTAATGACTATCCCGAAAAAGTATTTAATACTATAGATAATAGATTCTCTGTAATCCTCTAGACTTTATGCAATGTGTAATAATCAATAATTCACTGACATTTTCCATAGAATATAATTTTCATATCAGGACTGTCCGCATTCTTCCATTGACTCTTTATGAATTGTTCTTTTAATTTTGATATTCTCCACAATTTTCTGTCGCCTAAGTAGAATACACTTTGGTGGCTGCTATTGCTTCTCTAGTCAAGTTCCATTTATACTCTGAAATGAAAAAAAGACTACAGTGCAGTGTCAAAACAAATGCAGCTTATGAAATAACAACAGAAAATAAAGCGCGAAATCCTCTCTGCCAATACTTAACCACACGTTAGATATTCCTTGAAACAATTGTATTAATTAATTCACAAAACATTTTGTTATTGCAAGGTCAAATTGCCTTTTCTTGTGGCGGCTCCAATCGATCTCATTTGCATCTCGTTATTATTTGTTCTGATAGAGCAGATATATTGCCAATATGCTGAAATATCAATCAATCGTTTAATCTAATCGAAATTACTGTAAAGGTCAGAGGTATACAAGAGGTAGTTTTAAAAACATGCGCAAATAAGATGTTGCGTGTCAAGTTCGCAATTAAAATCTGTCTTCTGGCCATCATTAAGTACTTACTACTTGGTAGGTGAATACCTTCGAGGGCTTACAGTCTACAAGCAGAAGTATCGTCCCAGTGGTAATAAATGACATTTTATCTGTTACCTCTTACCTGTTACCCCGGTAAATCCCGCCTTTATCAGAAGAACCTGGAATTTTTCCAGTAAAAAATAACTATATATAACTATATACAAGTCTGCATTTCTCCTCAAATGAGGAGCACAGGAAAAACTGTATAAAAACTGAACTAAAAAGTAAAACGCTTACATTTGCTTTGGATTCAACCAATGCCATGCCTTTCACTATCCAACAATAAAATTAGTCCAGTGGCGGATGCAAACTTCCTGCTAAGGGTTGCCCGACCAATATTTTTTTCAAAAGGGGGCCCGGAACCCATTTAAAAAAAAACCTAGGAATTTTAAACATTTTCCGACCTAAGGGGGGGGGGGCGGGTCCAACCGCCCCCCCCCCCTAAATCCGCCACTTTTGTATTTCATGTAGTGCGTAGCATAGGCTTCTTTCACTGATGCAATTGAGTTAACTTCAATATCTGACAGTTTATCATACCACTCAAAAGATCTACAGTCCAAAATAGTTGAGTCATCAATGTGAAGTTGACACAAATATCAGTCCACGTGATGGTGCCAATCTTTGGTACTACAGTTGTGCATAGCATATTAATAAACTTATTTCTCACGCCTGATTAAGTTTGGCATTCGACTAAGAAGTGTTCTAAATTCTCATGACATGTTGCAGACTTGTATCCATCAGAGAATTTGGATCGATAATATTGGAGGAATATAAATGTCCATGAGCATCTTTGCTTTAAAACAGGCTTTTCTGATGTTCATCTGTTCGCTTCCTGCACTTCGCCGTAGTATATGTGTATTTCCTGTTTTACCCTTTTCAACGTTCAAGAATCTAAGAGTAGACTTAGATCTAGCTTCACAAAAAATTTTTTCAAACCAATATGATTCTACATTCCACTATGAGTTCGATTTAGGATATCAAAGTAAATCAGAAATGGTGAATAAAACGATATGGAGTAAATGCACATGAGACAAAGTCTCTACAAATACATGGTAAAAACAAGCAAAGGAACAACGCTTTTATTGTTGTTCTTCATCTTGAAGTCACCATGAGTCCTTCAACAATGAGCTTTGCTCATACCTCATAGTAAGTTCAAGACGGCCCCTAGCACCGGTTTAAGCGGAATTCTTTGCTAATTGTCGAGCAACGCTACATCCATGTCTTTCTTGGTCATGGGTGCGGGATTGTCAACAAACATCAATTAAACTGGCAAAGTGCTCTTACAATCACTGTCATCCTTTGCCCGACAAAAGCACTAGTGTCTTAAGCTAGTGGACAACTACAACATATAGACAAACACAGGGCACTCATCAAGTCGAATGTAAGAAAACTTGGCGTTATAAAATAGTGAGATGTAGGCACTTAAAACAGGTGGTCTGGATTACATTTCGAAAATTACAAAAATAATTGCCAAAATTTGAAAGTATCAATAGTATATCCATATGAGAAATTCTCTCACTCACAAGTACACCATAACTGAAAAATATAGAGAGCATACATCTCTCGCACGGGGAATCGTTTTACGGACTCCACACTGCAGGAGAGAAAACTCCATTCGTAAATGGTGAATAAAGGCATATGGAGTAAATGCACATGAGACAAAGTCTCTACAAAAACATGGTAAAAAACAAGCATAGGAACAACGCTTTTATTGTTGTTCTTCATCTTGAAGTCACCATGAGGCCTTCAACAATGAGCTTTGCTCATACCTCATAGTAAGTTCAAGACGGCCCCTAGCACCGGTTTAATCGGAATTCTTTGCTAATTGTCGAGCAACGCTACATCCATGTACAGAAGCACAGGGTAATGCATATTGGTTTAAAAGTTTGTCAGTTTTAATAAACACGCTTTTTGAACTTTTGGTTTGTGTAGCTTTTTGGCGTTATGCAAGATCATTTTCAACAGAGTCAATACTAGCTATTGTTCCTAAAAGTCTAAGAATTTTTTATGTAGTGTTGCATTTATCGGTAATTGCCCAAGTAATAAATATGCTCCAGCACTAAAAGTTCTTGATGGTTGGTTTTGAATTTGCTTAAAAAAGTAATTACAAAAAAATTCTAAACGATTGACGAAAGATTCACTATTCTTAGTCCAAATGGAAAAAGTAACTGTAAAATTGAATTCTGCAGATATAGTACCAAAGCTTAAACTAAAAAAATCAAACATCCAAATAAGGCAATTTAAGCTCAACACAAATCGAGACAGCATGACAAACACAAAACAGCTATGGTCTAATTCAAAAAAATAGGATACATGAAGGATCCAAAGTCAAATCCTAGTATTGTTCTTCATATAAATGGTGAAAATTGCCATGATGGTAAGCATTCCAATATTTGTTTTTACTACAATAGCTGCTAAGTAGGTTGAAAAACTACAAACTGGGTCGGGTATATATAAGGCATTTTCAAATATATTAAAAACGTTTTATAATTCTAGAAAGAAATCTGAATCAAGATTTAGTCTTAGACGTGTTACTGAAGAGTTTGTTTTCAAAAAATAAATAGTATAAATATTAGTTAAAGCACTGGTTAAGATGGGATACCAGCTAGATTTCTGAAAGGTAGTGCCCCTATTTTCAAAATTCCTATTACTTTTTTGATATTTTTTTCTATTTCAGAAGGGAAATAAATTAATAAAACTGCCTAAAGTAAAGCCCTTGTTTAAAAAAAAGTGATAGACTTAAACCTGAAAATCAAAGGCATGTTAGTATTCACAGTATATAGTGTCAAAATTATAAGAAAAAGCTGTTTATAAGCAACTTGAAAAATGTTTAAACAAAAATAATTTACTCAAAAAAAAGAAAAGATTCAAAAGTTCATATTCGACAGACTCATGCCTAGTGCACCTAATTGATCATATAAAAACCCAAACAGCCAGTGGAAAGTTTATTGGTATGGTCCTCCTAGACCTTCAAAAGGCTTTTGATACAATGGACCACAGTATTTTGTATGATAAATTGGTTGTAATAGGTGTTAAGTATGTTGAATGGTTTAGATCTTACATGTATCTGTCAAATAGAAATCAACTTGTTAATATTAATGGTATTGGCTCAGACACGGGCGAAGTCACATGTGGGGTACCCTAAGGAAGTCTGCTGGGTCCATTGTTATTTTAATTATGTGAATGACCTTCAGGATACAGCAATTTTATATTCTCATGCTGATCAAAAAGTAATTTCAAATAAACTGTCCAAAATGCTAAAACAATGCCATGAATGGCTAGTGGATAATAAATTATCCCTACATTTGGGAAAGACCGAAAGTATCTTATTTGGACCTAAAAAGAAATTGCGTAGTGACTCGTCAAATGATTTTAAAATTTCATGTAGAGGAATTAATATTGAATCTAGCTCAAAAGTAAAATACCTAGGAATATTTATTGATCAATTTTATCTGGTGAATTTATTGTTGAATCTATCTGGCAAAAAGTGAACCAGAGGTTAAAATTTCTGTTAAGATATGCTAATTGTTTAGATATTCAATCTCGAAAGACTCTATGTTCTGCTATTATTCAGTGTCACTTGCTTGCTCATGTTGGTATGAGGGTCTCACTAAAAATTTGAAGGATAAATTACAGGTTGCTCAAAACAAAGTAATCAGATTTATTTTAGGTTAACATAAAAGAACCAGTATTACACATAAAGAATTTGAAAAGCTTGGTTTTCTAAACTTTAATTATAGAGTCAAACAACTAAGGCTTAATCATGTGTTTAATAGTGTTAATAATAAAAGCCCAGAATATATGACCAGTAATTTATAAGGAAATCTATGTCGTATAGCACTAGATCCAGTAGTATGAATTTTAACATTACCTCAGTAAAAGGAGGTGAATCCAGTACTTTTTTCTTTAATGGAATCAAAGACTGGTATGCTTTGCCTGATTATTTAAAAAAACTGTAAAATTAAACAAAAACTTTAAAAAAGTGTTAAGCCTCATTTTATGGAAAAATTGAAAAATAATTGGCAAAACGAGTTCATTTTTATCAATCAAACAAATATAAAAAGATCTGTGATAAATATACAGTATTACGAGAGTTTATAGCCTTAGTTAACTTTTGTCTGTCCGAACGCTGCCTTGTTTCATGAACCTGATGGCATATTTCTTAAGTAAAAGGACCCCATTGGAAATAAGCTGTAATTCAGTTTTTGTGGGTTATCCAGAGCGCTGAAAAATCCATCTTTTTATGATTTTTTTAAATTTTTTTTTTAAATCTTGAAAATATCTTAAAATAAGTTTAAATTTCTTATCTAAAAAAATTTAATTTGCTCAACAAGATTGACTCCAGCGCTCAATTTTTATAATCTCATTTATTGTCTTTCATGTAAATCTTTTATGATACTCAGGTTGTCTTAATTTATGTTCTTAATTTATTGTTAAATGTTATCTGTTTTACTTGTTGTACTTGTACTTGTGTTTGCACTCGAATAAAAATTATTATTATTGAAACAAATAATCAAAAAGAAAAAGGGCCCTCAAAATCAAAATACTAGCAATATGAAGGCATCATCAGATGCGTTGGAAGGTAAGCATGATCTGCTTCCATGCATGACACTTGTTATACCATATTTTCTGATTTATTTATTTCTTTTTTTTTTTCTTACTCTTGTTTTGTCATATTAATGAACTTTGATCTTTTCCAATGTATGATGACACGAGACAAAGTTTTGACAAAATTATTGCTTTGAAATAATACACAATTTGGGCACACAAACGCTATAGAAAGTCGTCATATAAGCGGGGGTTGATGCATCATTAAACCTGTTTACCCCACCATTTTATTTATAAAATGCCAAGTCCAAGTCGGAAATATGAATGCTTTCATAAAATGTTCAGTGTTGGGTTTGTGTTCTGGATATTGTCATACGTCTTACGGATTTTCCTTACGGGTCTCTCCCTCTAATTGCTTCGGACTTTTGTTGTCACTTCTTTGAGTTATTGAAGATATTCCTGTCGACGGCTTCTTACACGCGTCATCCATATGAAAGATAGACATGTAAAAAGTACTGAAAAAGACGCATCTTCCGGAGATGACCATTTCATATCTTATCAAGTTCAGAAGCCACATAATGACAAAAGTGTTTAGAGAACAAATTGTATACCAGTGGCTGTTTTTATTTAGTCATATAATTTTAAAAACTTCTATTAATATTATACTGTTATTTATAAAGGTGTCCTCTGTCAACCTTGTCATTATACTTGAGACCATATGTAACACATGATAAGGTTCCGTATCTGTTATCTTTAGGTAAAAAGCTGTGTCATTGCACTGTTTAAATCTCAGGGACTAAACTATTTGCATATTTCTATTTTCAGAATTTTCTGTTACCTTATCAAGTTGATCATTTTGGAGAGAATACAGACAAATGCAAGAGAAGAAGTGGTATGAGTAGCGTTTACAATATTTGTTTTTAATTGTACAAATGTAGAGCTGGAATTATTTGTTTAAATCCATATTTATCATTATATACATATCAGAGTGGAAAACTGTTTGTCAAATGGAAATTAAGTCAGTATTTCGAATTGTTTCATTTGATGAAAAATGTTTGGCTTTGATTAATAAAATGAGTTTTTGTGGATTTAAACAATCAAATTTTCCTACTCTAAAACAATGACGTAACCGATAATCGATGTTATACCAAATATTGTTTGACCTAATAACAATGATAATAAGAGTCAAATTTTGTTTAGAGTTAAAAATTTTGTATCTTTTTCAGCGGAATGTTATATAAAGTCTTCTCTTGGATCACAACAAGTCGTACTGAAGACCTGTTCTGGTACAACGCCATATTGTATAACTCATTTACGTAACTATGGAAACGGATACAGGGAAACGACGAAAGGGTTAGTCTTGTTTATTAACTTCAGTATAGCAACAATATAAAAAATACAAAGCAAGATGTTATGTTTTGAGTAGGATTTCTATTTGGATATCGGAGACAGCACAGTAAAAGTGTCCAGAAAAAAAAACTCAGTTTTATTAATATAGAGAAGATAACAGGAAACCCTTACAAAGGCCGAAAATTGCAATCACATGCCATAATCTACCAGGGAACTGCACAAGAAAAACAAAAAAAAAAAGAAAACCAAGACTAATGCAGTAATCATATTTGTTACACATGTTTGGTATATTTTTTCTTCGTCTATCCACTCATGAATTTATATAATAATGTTATGTTTTACATAGACTAGGCAAAAAAGTAGCCAAATAAGAGTGCACTATTGTCCAATACTATTGCTACTATTTCCTATAGTCTATATGTAAAGTAATTGAGAACCGAATTGTCAGGCGAAAGACTTGGGGACAAAAAGGAAAAATGAAGACTCACATACAGATTTTTTTTATTAAAACACGACATAAATATTTTTATACTGACTATTTTGAATAATCACTTTGCCGAATAGTTCTTTTTTGCTTAAAATGCCTCTATGTATAGCCCACCTAACTTCCAATTTTTTCTTCAAACGGTGATGCATCAAGTTCACAGGCGATCAAGGAGATAATCCCACACTTGTTGATCAGGTGATTATTGACGTAGAAATCATTAGTTTTTCACAACTGTAATGCTTAATATTGCCCATAGTGCACTTCTAAAAACTATGCGAAAATAAAACTGTTTTACTTTCTTACAGAAATTTTCATAATTACATGTAAAAGATGTGAATTTAGATTCTGTAGATAATGTAAAACATTTTTCATTTTTTAAGGTGTGATGGAGAAAATGAATGTGATCTTTCATTGATCAATAACAAACATGGAATTTGTGGAGTTTACAATGAAGACCAGCTTTACACATCAAGTTTTAACTGTTCATTCTGTTGTACCCAGGACAAATGTAATGGCCGAATTGTTCCCCCACATGAGACATTGTATGCCAATCACGTGACTAGCACGGTATTACCAACCACGACAAGTAGTAACGCAAGTAAGTAAAGAGAAAAAGTTTGCATGTGCAAACTATGAAAGAATAGAAAATTTGAACTAGAACATATTGAATGTAATAAATGTACAGATAAAATCAAAACATTGGAAATCCAGAAATAGAAAGATGTATTAAAGAATTAAAGTATTAAAGAAGAAATATTCAAAGAGATCGAAAATGAAAGCCAAAATAAGCTCAGGACAAAGCTTTGCATAAAGGAGACAATTCTTAGGTTTAAAAAAGAATACTGATTCAGATATTGTTAGTTTCCAAATAAAATCGATTTTGTAAACTGCACAATAAAAGTTTATTGAGTTATTTAGTTATCCGCACTGAACAGATATAAGTTGTCGAAATGCGCATATGCAAAACATAAATTCGCAGTAACTTCGGTATTTAGTTATTTGTAACCTCTTGGTCGATGCCTCTGCTGGTGGACTGTTAGCCCCCGGGGGTATTCACCAGCCCAGTAGTCAGTACTTCGGTGCTGACCCGAAACCCGATTCTATTTTGAAGCCTGCAATATCTAATTTTTTGTAAATTTTGTTGAAAACTAAGGAGTATTTCCCTCATGCAAAACTCTGTCCTTAGCTGATTTTGACTTTACATTTAAATCATATTGGTTATTTGTTCTCTATCAGTTTTTATTGTTCTTTGAGTTCATGGTCTTTCAAACATTTAGATTTTATCTGCACTGAAGAGACATAAGTTGTCGAAATGCGCATATGTAGAACCTAAATTCGCAGTAACTACGGTACTTAGTTATTTATTTAAACGCAAGGTGATTTTATACCACAGAGAAAAAATATCTTAATTTACACAAAAAATTGTAATTGGCATAATATTCTCAAACATTCATCAAATAACGGAGACGTGCGTGTGGCAGTGAGATAACAGAAAACACGAGATTCAACAAGAATCCAAATTTACAAACGGGAGATTCAAAACTGTAACTCTTCGGTGCAGATCAAATCATTTAAAAGACCATAAACCGAATATATGAAAATCTGATAGAGAACACATAACCAAAAACATCAAATGAAAAGCAAAAAATCAGGTAAGGACATACCTTTGAACTAGGGAGATACTCCTTTGTTTAAAGTAAAATTGTAAAAAGAAATAAAATTTTACAATTTTCAATTAAAATCGAATTTCTCGTCATCACTGAAAGTACTGACTAGTTGGCTGTATAGTTTGCATGTATACATATGAAAAAGAAAGGAAATGGGGTAAATGTCAAGGAGACAACATCCCTATCCAGGTTAAAACGACCAAAAACAAAACATCTAGGGGTCACCATATGGTCTTCAACACAGTGAGGAACATCACACCATATAGTAAGTCCTAAATGAACCCGAAAAGGTAAAAAATGAATAAATCAATGGAAACAAACCACATCCAATAACCAAAATATTAAGAAACTAAAATTTTATAAGAAGACAAGGACAAGCCAATGACCAACATATTCCTGATTTGGGACAGGCGCAAAAAATGCGGTGGGGTTAAACTCGTTTTCTTGGATCCAAACCCTCCCCCTATGTGTGGTGAATGGCTAAAAATAAATACACAAAAAGGCTCACAGTAAAAATCAAACTAGAAAAAGGTCCAACTTATCAAGACGAGTACCCTACAATGAAGTACATAAAACATGAAAACAATACACACAGGTACTGTCCGGACAAATGCTCGCAGTTACTGGCAGCTAGCTAAGGACATAATTTCCGTTGACTATGATATCAAGCCTTCTTACATATGAAATTTCAATTGAAATACTTCTAAATAGATTTGGTATATCAACATCATCAATTATGAAAGAAGAACATGATATTGTGCGATGCCAAATACTGCCAATATGAAAAATTGATTAAATTTAGTTATGGTGTAAAGCATTTAGGAGATGATCAATATTTTTGCCAAGAAAAACCAGAAGTAAAGATTTAACAACAATGCTGTATTTATATCCTTTATGAATTAGTTTGTTCAACGGGTTAATAAGTTTGGAAGGACAATTTTTGAATTTATGCGCTTTGTAAATGATATTTCCATAGAAGTTTGGATGTGAAATGCCCTGATATATAAGAGCCCTGCATGTAGAACCAAATTTTCTTAATAAGTCAATGTATCTATAATAAAATTTAGAGAATGTTTTTATCAGTTTATGATATCTAAACCCTTGATGCATATTTAAATACGTATATTTAATCTATATATCCCTCATGAATTTAGGAGAATGAGCTTCTTTTTTATCATTTTCACATAGCGGAATGTTGGTCCAAAGCAGCTCCTTATGGACAAGAAACGTTACAATACTGTGGAGGATCAAAACCACACTGCGTCACCCATTTAACAAATTTCAACAATGGATACAGAGAAATCACGAAAGGGTAAGAAATAACGAGTAACGAAGTAACTAAATACTCTTTGTTGCATATGCGCATTTCAGCAACTTATGTCTCATCAGTGCAAATGTTTTTAAATTACATAAATTCTGGCTTTGCAGACGATGTACTGAGCCGGACTCAGCGAGCTTAACCTAGTTCGTTGGCCCAATTAAATAAAATCCAATGTTTACTGTTCGGGAACAGGTAGAAACACAGTGTGGCGTGATACTTTAATTAACCGATGAACAATTGGTAAAAACCTGAAAAATACAATAATTAACAATCATAAGTTATGTGTTCAAAATAATGAGAATTTATAGTCATCTTAGGCTACCGTAATTATGAGTAGAATATCAACATATTTAAATACACAATAGTTTGCATAAATAAACACAAATATGACGTGTGTCTGTGTAAATTATACATCAGGTTCCGGTATAATCACGGACAAATACAGTTGAGATGACTGTAACACGCAGAATATGTGTTCCATAATTAAATCTGGATGTATTTAAATGTCGCTAATTGGTTGCCGTACATTCTATATTTATATGAATTATGCAACTGAATAACGGTTGTTTATCTTCCTCTTTTAGACGGAAATAATACATGAAAACTTTAAATACTTTGTTGAAACTTGTAAATATAATTATAACCAACAGTTGTACGTTTCTGTGTGAGATGAATATTCCGTTAAAGTCGATATTTATAGCAAATTATGCAATCAACATGTACAGCTGATAATCACAATAATCTGTTGTGAAGTAACGTTAATTAGATCGATCTTTATCCAAATATAATGAAAATAATGTAAGACTTACACTGTTATTGAACTAGGTCTAAATTACAAACAATATCTGGACTAAACGTGTGCCTGTCGTACGAATGATACGTGAGAAAGGTGGAATAGGGAAACGAAAGCAAAGATAAGTAATTCGGTCCCGGGCATTCGGTGTATTGGAATACTTCCCATAATAAACATAAAGATAAATTTAGTTGTAACAATACACTAATTGTGACGATACAGACGATATATTCCATCGAAGCCCACAAGGATTAAAGAGGATATCCCAAGAAGAGTCATATACTGTAAACTAGCAAATTTTTGTTGCAAATTAATTTTCGCTATTTTTGCGTTATGGGATGAAGCACGAAAATAGAACATTTATTTTGATGCAAATTGGTGTTGAAGTAGCTCTACAGACAACTGCAAAGAAAGAAATTTGCAACAAAAAAACAAAACCAAACAAAAACAAAACAAAAAACAAACAAACAACAAACAAAAATAAAGAAAAAAAAAGGAAAAACTTCGCGTAAGCTTTTGGTTAATATGCTTACAACGAATACTAAAATACTAAAATACTGAAGTTGGTGTTAATTTATTTTCTGCATATGCGCATTTCGACAACTTATGTCTCATCAGTGCAGATCAAACCA
Source organism: Modiolus philippinarum (assembly GCA_002080025.1). NCBI lineage: Eukaryota > Metazoa > Mollusca > Bivalvia > Mytilida > Modiolidae > Modiolus > Modiolus philippinarum. The sequence goes on along the minus strand of MJUU01047844.1, from coordinate 50,763 downwards.
AAATATTTGGAAGTACATTAATCGACTGACTATTGAGTTGGTGAATTCCCTCTAGAACCAAAAGGCTAACAACAAAGGCATCGGCCTGGTGTTAATAAATAACAAAAGACAGAAGTAAGTGAGAACCGAACCGTCAATCTGAAAAGAGCAAACCAAGGACAATGGCAACGTCGGAAAAACGAAGAAACGAAGACATAACATGAGCACGGCACAGAAAAGAAAATGAAGATACGCACATATGCAAAAATGAACAACACGGACCCAATAAAAACCATGGGTGAGATCAGGTGCACCGGTAGAGTAAGCATCTCCTGCTTCTTATAAGTCACCCGCCGTGTTGAACATGTCAACTCCGGTTGTAAAGTCAAATCCGGTAGAGGAAAATCAACTTTAGTGGCAAAGAATAAGATCTGTTGTCATCTGGGAAACAGATATCTCATAGCGGTCCACAAGATCGTGATGTCGACCGTAAAACTTCTGTAGTGATGACCTCAAGTTATGGGCAACATAACCTTGCTTAAGTAGCCTATTTGTAAGCAACCGAGCTATATCAAGGTAGTCACAGAAGTTAGTGTTGAAATATTTTCTGCATATGCACATTTCGACAACTTATGTCTCATTAGTCCAGATCAAACCAAAACATTCGCAAGTCCATTTATCGAAAAAACATAATAATTAAAGTTGATAGAGAAAAAATGTGGAATGAATATTGAAATGTCAAAACACAAAAAATACACGTATTAATAATACAAGAAACAAGAAAGCGTACAAATCCTGAGTAACCTGTCTGTTTAAAATTTTCTATCTGAAAAAAGTTTAATATATTTTGGCATCATTTGAATATCCAAATATATCGGATAAAACGAAAAAAAAATTAAAAATCTTTCTCTTAATTTCCTTTGTTAGCTTATTGTTACTAAAATTGTACTTTTTAGATGTGCTACAAATCAGGAGTGTGAGATATCTGCCTATAACATATCTAACGGTGTTTGTTCAGTGTTCAGAGAAGATCAAGCATATTTGTCAGATTTTAAATGTTCATACTGTTGTACGAAAGATAAGTGCAATGGCCGCATCGTGCCTCCACACGAGACCTTGTATACCAATTACAACACAACAATACCTGCTGTGACAAAACAAAGTAAGATTTATATATTACTGTGGATTTCCATTCTAATTATGAAATAATTAATGGACGCCGATTTACATATGGGTGACCATTATTTTCGTTAATATTTTACCCAGAGCGTAGCGTAGCGGATAACTTGACGAAATGACTAAATACCGAAGTTACTGTGAATTTAAATTCTGCATTTCGACAAATTATGTCTCATCAGTGCAGATAAAATCTAAACGTTTGGAAGACCATTAACTCAAAGATGTTTAAAAACTGATAGAGAACAAATAACCAATATGATCTAAATGTAAAGCCAAAATCAGCTAAGGACAGAGCTTTGCATGAGGGAGATACTCCTTAGTTTTCAACAAAATTTACAAAAAATTAGACATTTTAAGGTTTCAAATAGAATTGGCTTTCGGGTCAGCACTGAAGTACTGACTACTGGGCTGGTGAATACCCTCGGGGACTTACAGTCTACCAGCAGTGGCATCGACCCAGTGGTAAAAAATGACTAAATACCGAAGTTACTGTGAATTTAAATTCTGCATATGCGCATTTCGACAATTTATGTCTCATCAGTGCAGATAAAATCTAAACGTTTGGAAGACCATTAACTCAAAGATTTTTAAAAACTGATAGAGAACAAATTACGTTTAACCTACTTATTCCATGACCTAAGGGTGTGTAAAAGCGGTATTTATCCAAGAGGGTACGGGTTGATAACCCCATATCTCTTTTGCTTATAATCAATGATTCTGGCGATTTAGTGAAAGAATAGTGATGAATAAGAGTAATTTTCAAGTAATAAGAAATTAGAAAAAAATCGGACCACTTACCTATTAAGATTATGTATCATATGTATTAAAAAAAATTCCGGATTATTGATTCAACTACATTCGGTGTTGAAATGACAATGGACTAATTTTTAAGTATTTTACAATTTTCATACAGTAAAATATGTTTTATATTTTTTTAATGAGACGATTGGAGTCTCATCCAGATTTCCTGTCATCAAAATTAGCAAATCCTGAAAGCCCTCTACATTATTAGTAAAAATATCCCGATCCTTGTAATTTTTTTTTTTAAATGTATGTTTTGTAATAATATAAGGAATGTGGTTTGTACATGAACTCCTCTTATTGTTCGATTCTGATTCACCTATAATCAATTTTATTGAATTTTGTGATTTTCTCAATTCAAATTTTTGAAAGTCCCATTAAATGTTTTCAATAAAAATAACTATTCCCTTTGACAAAAAGCCCCATTTTCGGATGTGTATTTCATCCGGATTTTCCGAAATACTGAAAATGGTCTCAGTTTCCTCCTCTTTTCATGCCCCTCAGATGTTTTTCTATCAAAACTTAGCAACAAACTTTAAAAAAAAAGACATATTTGCCTGACAAACAAGCGCAGTGGTTTCTTTTCTTTACTCTTTTTCGTTGTCTAAATAATATTTTGTTTAGCAAGAAGGTGCCTTGAATCAGCCAATAAATTAGACAGCGTGTAAGGGGTCGCTCTGAAAAACTAGCTATGATCGAGGGCCTGAAGAGCATGGTAGTGACATTCAGATAAAAAATAAGTAGATTTTTATTTTTCTTCATTGTGGTGTTTTTTTTTTCTTTTTTGTTTGTTTATTTTTTGTTTTGTTTTGTTTCATTTTTGGTTTTACGTTTGTTTGTTTTTTTTTGTGTGTTTTTTTGTGAAATACTAACGGAATTCATTTCTGTACAATGAACGATTCTTTAATTAACGAAGAATTTTCGTTTATACCTCTCCGAGACCAGCAGGTAAGAATTGTTCCAAATTATTAGTTGGCTTTCGAAATAATAATTGAGAATGATTGATATATAATTTTCATCAAGGGATTAAAAACATGGATCAGATTTTGAAATGTGAAAAGGGGACAGATTTGTTAGACTTTGTACGTAGTTTTAAGCATTAAGAGCAACTTCGTTATGTAGTTTTGGAAAATTAAAAATGAATAAGTTTTATGAGGCACGTGAAAACTGTCCATTCTTAGAAGACATAATAACTCTGGCCTGAATAAAGTTGAAAAGAAATATTCTGCATGGCCTACAACTCCGGCCAGGAAAATAGAAAGTAAATACTCTGGCCTCCAACAAGTGCATTCTTAGAAATTGGTAATAATTCTGGCCTAAATAAAGTTGAAAAAAATATTCTTGCCTACAACTCCTTGAAAATACAAAGTAAATACTCTGGCCTCCAAATTCCACAGTTCGGGAAAATTTCTGACCCGCAAATTTCCGTGCATAAATATTCTTGCTTAAACAAAACTTGCCAGCCCTCAACGCATAATCAAATGGTCGTCACCTTATGTCAAATAGTTTAATATTGGATTTTTTGTTGTATCTTATGACTTTTCAATGTTTTAAATTTTATAAAAATATATTTTGTGTTGTGGTCAAAAGAAGACGCAAAAACAAAATAACAATTGGCAAAAATAGACCACAATTTAAAAGGTAAAATTAAAAAATGTACCAAAATTAAAAAAAATATATTAATGCGCCAAAAAATCGTGAGAAAGAAAAAAAATGGTATTGTTCTCTTTCAAATTTTGTACCAAATTTATGATATTTTAGATTAAATATATCACAATTTATTCAGAATTACTTAGAAATAATGTATTATTTTGTTCCGAAATTTCAAGAATTTATAAGATCAATCTTTTCCTTGATTTGTTCTTTTTTTGCAATTTGATATATTTTGTAAAGAGTGATATCGATATGAATATACAGAATAATAGCAAAAATGGTGTTTCCCGGGTTGTTATATGACTAAACGCAAGTCACGTCCTTACTGCAACTTGGCGTATGTCTTTACGTCTGAAATATTTGGCAACGTCACAAACGTATCGTCTTTTAATCTGCTTTATAATTTTGGCAGTGAAAAGGTAAAGCCCTGTATAATACTATTAAGTTATAGATTAAAAGAAATTGATGAAGTCTTCTAACATTCTCGACCCCTCCATCCATGGAAATATTGGTTGTTTACCTTTTTAGCATTTGTTGCAATTTCATTTTGCTTGAGACATGGGTCTGTTATATTTAATAATAGTCTACAGTTCTTTTTATATCTTCATTTTCACAATTTTTTGATATGGTGTAAAACAAGTACCGAGGGTTCCAAAAATGACAAGAAAATATTGGGTCTACGGATATCGAGGTTAACAAATTATAATCCACAGTAATTTCGGTATTTTGTTATTAAAGACAACAAAATGGAAAAAAGTAAATAACAAAAATTGAGTTTAGAGTATGATTACTGTTTTACAGCTGAGTGTTTGATAAAATCAACACCAACTTCCATGGAAACCAAACAGAATTGTACCGGAACTAATTCGTATTGTATTACTCAGCTAAGGAATTATAAGAACGGTTTTAGAGAAACAACCAAAGGGTATGTATATGGTTTCGTAAATAATTATTGAAACGAATTATAGTCACATATTTTACTCCAAACTTGTTGAAAATTTGCTTTTTAGTTGTCCTTTCTCTTTTGTCATGTGTATAATAAGTTGGATCTTCTTTGATCATCCTCGTACATTACTGTCCATACACTATGAATTTGGTCATACTTCATAATTCTTTGAGTTAATGGTCTTCCAAACGTTTAGATTTTATCTGCACTGAAGAGACATAAGTTGTCGAAATGCGCATATGCAGAAAATAGATTTACAGCAACTTCGGTATTTAGTTATTCAATACCAATTCCACAATCAATTATTGTTCCGTCTTCCTAAAATTTAAAACTGCTGAAGTCAATTCTTCTTTTAGCTTGACCACCAACAAAACTTAGGTTGAGGATTGCTGAACCAATCTTACAGTTTCACAACTCAGTTGTTGCTATCAAACTGTGAAATTGGTTCAACAATTGCAAAAATTTATACTCGCCTCTGGATATCTTCTAAAACTTCATTGTAGATGTACTAAAGAAAACTGCCTTTGTAATGCATATTTTTTTTCTTAGGATGGGGAAATTATTAATTTTACTTTTGGAAATATTTCTTAATCTTTTTTATGATATGATATGAACACAAATTTAATCTTATAATGCCATTTCTAGCACTTTTTTGTATTTTTCTATCTGAATTTTATACCAGAGATCCCCAAAAATATTGGAAATCAGAAGTTATACTTTAAACTAACAATTTAGCATTTTCAACCATTTGTTTGCAGTTCTTGAAAAATAAATTACCCAATATAATAAAATTTTTATATAACTTCAAATAACTCAATCTGTACACATATACTAAGCATAAAGACAGAAGATTTCCTGTGGTAAGAATCATCAATTTTATAGTTTAATTGCATTATTTGAGTTGTAAAACTGTAAGATTGTTTCAGCAATTGGTTTTGGAAAATTGCATTCATCTGTTTAAGAAACAGATGGTAACAATTTTTAAAATTGGTTAAGGTAAAGAAATTGAAATGTAACCAAGGTCATGATATATCGACTATAAGAACCTAAACGAAAGTAAAACTGAAAACAAGTATAATAAATATAAAGGGGTCTTTCTTAACCATAGTTTATCTCACTCGATTCACTTACCATATGCGTTAATATGAAATGGTAGAAGCTAAGGACAATCCTTTAGCATTAAAGTCACGCATGTTCTTAAAAGTTTCTACAGTTTTATATATATATATACCCGTACACAGAACTTCCAAATGAATTCATATTTCAATTCGGAAGTAACTCGGAACTACTTGGAAGCATTTGGAAGCACTTGGAAGAACATGGAAATATTTCTAAATAGTCAATTTTCATTCGGCACTTCCGAATAAAAATATCTAAGTGATTTGGAAGTCATTTGGAACCATTTGGAAGTAACTTAGTTAAAATTCAAAAGGATGATCTGTTATATAGGTGTGCATTTGAGGCATGCGCAAATGATTCTTGACCTGAGACAATTTGAAATTGTAGTCGTGGTTGATGTTATGATCTATTGTGAAGGACAGATTAGCCAAGTATTTGAAGGTAAGTTGCCTGAGATGCTTGTTCTAATGGCTATTAAAGATAGCATATATGTAGACGATCGAAAAAATGTTAAATTAAACAAATTTTTCAATCAGAAATAGTCATTGTTTAACAAAGCTTTATTCACTGCACTCAGCAGATTAAGAAATACTGCCTTTATTGCTAAAAGGCTGTTTACATAGACAACTCTGTATCTCAGTATAGGTTTCTGTAAAACTGTAAATTATAAACATTGATTAACCTGATTTTTGTTTACATTACGACAGAGTGAGCATTGTTTTATTCACATTATGACAGAGTGGACATTTTAGTGGTTCTTTAAAATTCATGTAGTCTAAATTGAATGTACAAAATCAAGCAATAAGTTATTAATTTTGATAATCTTTTTTATTACACAGTCATGACACACAACACTAACCAACTTTTACGGTATTTTATAAAATGTTTTTGTGTATTTCAGGTTCCAAATGATTTGGAAGTCATTCGGAAATATTTCCATGTTCTCATTTGGAAGCATTCGGAAGTAACCTGGAAGTCATTTGGAATTCATTCGGAAATTCTTCCAAATGGTCATTCGGAAGCATTTGGAAATGACACGGAAATGGTTTCAATACTCCGAATGAATCATTCGGCAGTTCCGAATCGAATTTTCCATGTCATGACATGGAACTTCCAACTTGAACTTGGAAGTTTAAGATACGGGTTAAATTAAGTTTTTAAAAAAGATAGCAGTCTCTTACTGTGAAGTGTTTACATAGCAGATTGTACTTTGAAAATTTTGGTCCACAAACATTTGGGCTTCATATGATGGTAATAACCTATACAAATGTATGTTGCCAATTTAGATGCACAGAACATGCCATTATTACTATTCGGATGACTAGAATACGCTGCTTTACACTTTAATATGACAAGTATCAATCCACACAGTGAAATATGCCTTTTGTTGTTAATTTATACGCTGCTTTCAATATGTGCTTCTATGGCAAATAACAGAACATTCTGTGTCCAAAGTAATTACTGTTTATTTCAGGCTTTGTATTAAATAACTTAATACCGAAGTTACTGTGAATATTAAATTAGTATTTGATTTAGTGACTTTCCTTTTAGATTTCAAAAACAGGCTACTTAACAAGGGTATGTTACCTATTACTCGAAGTCATATCACTGCAGGAGATTTACGTTCGCCATAATTGGGGCCATGTTGTTTATCTGTATGTGTGTCCCCATTTTTCTTTTAAGCCGTACTTGTTTGTTGTCTTTGTTTATCTCTGTCGTCGGTGTTGTCATTGTCGATGGATTATTCTTTTTTGCACGCTAACTTTCACTATTTAAGTTATCGGACGAAACTGGATAGGAGTTATTGCCCTTTTTACATTAAATAATACTGATTTTTGTACGTTAAGTCTCACAAGTTTGAGTTATTTTACATATACGAGCTGTCTCCAGTAGTAAGGCGGAAAAATACACATCTGTGTCTGTATTATTTCTTTGTCGTGATACCATGTTTTTAGACTTCTTGCTCATTAGTGTGTCATACAGCCAAAACCACATTATAAATATGAATTTCAAATGTACCACTTCACAAGTGTTTGATTATGTTCTTGACAATTTGACCAACTATGCACTTAAAACAATTTGACCAAATACACTTATAACTTTATTTTTCAAATGTGCTAGTCAACCATGCCGAGTATGATAATTTCATAACAATGTGACCATAGTACTAACAACTTTCTATTTTAGATTTGCCATGCAGTGTGTGATTCTGTTTATAACAATTTGACTAATGTATAAATAACTTTCTATTTCAGATGTGCCAGTAAATCTGTGTGTGACTCAGGTGATAGCAAATCATTCCGTGACCAATATAATTATTTTGTATTTCAGATGTGCCAGTAAGTCTGTGTGTGACTCAGGTGATAGCAAATCATTCCAAGACCAATGTAATTACTTGGATGAGAACTCTATGTACAAAACTGATTTTAATTGTACATTCTGCTGTACAAAAGATATATGTAATACTGGAATCATCCCGCCACGTGAAACTTTATATATACAATAGAAAAGTCCAAATACACAGATTGTTGCTATGGTTTTTTGTCATTTATATCGTACTACTGAAAGTTGTGGACATGATTAAAAACCGGGTGTCCTAATATTCTCAATACTTGATCTGTGCATTGATATGATTAGTTAGCAATTCTTTTAGTGCCTTCAAATTGATAGCGCTTTCACATTAATATCTGCAGCATATATTTACATATACAATGTTTTCTCTCTTCCCAAAGAATATCAACACAAGTTTAAAGGAGAATTTAAAAACTACAGCGAAAAAAAAAAACACACACACACACACACACAAAGCAAACAAAAAACAAAACAAAAGCAAAACAAAGTAAAACATTCCCTGCAATGTTGTAGTCATGAACGATTTCATTACTTTAAAACGGACATGGGAGTTTCGACAATTTAGGGTAGTTTATACATGTATGTAAGTTTAGAAACAATGATAAAAGTAAATGAATCTTTTGGTCGTTAGTTATAACGGCCTCTTAAAACTGCTTTTAATGTGAAGTAAGTGGGAATCGATTCGTCTGTCTAAAAGGAATACTCCAAAGATATCGGTAACATCGTTATCACCAAAGTACAAATAATTTGCATATGTACGAAACAGGTAAGGAAAAATTCACCACACATAAAAAAGAATCCTAATTACAATCATGAGTGAGATTAGGCACATCGGAAGAGTAAGAATCTCCTGCTTCTTATAAGCATCCGCCGTAATGAACATATAGTGAAGTTTTTAATCCAGAGGAGAAAACAACATAGATTGTTGTTTTAAAAGCTTTAAAAGTGAAATATCTGTTGTCATCTGAAACACAGATATCCCATAGTAGTACACTAAATCGTGACCTCGACCGATAAACCTCTGCAGTGATGACTTTACGTTATGGGTAACATATTCTTGTATAAGTATCCTATTTGTGAGCAATCGGGCTCTAACAAGGAAATCGCTGTATAAGTATGTAATTAAAAGAAAATTAAAATTGCGGAATCCTCTTTACTTATCTTTGTCCAAATACACATAAGCCATTGGTAGATCTCGTGTTTATCAGTGTGGATAATTTCAGCATGAGCAACAAAGACCTTCAATGTGGCAAAATTCTATGACACCGAGATCATAGTTAGTGAGAAACGAACCGTCAGTCAAAAAAGAATAATCCAAAGACAATGGCATCATAATGAACACAGATTTCATATCTTGACAATCTTGTAAAAATAGAAAAAAACCTGTTTTATTGAAAGTTGTAGTAATAATGGTCAGTCCATCTCACTTCTTAAATAACAAAATATCGGAGATACTGTCAATTAAGTTCTGCATATACGCATTTTAACAAGTTAGGCCACAATGAATTAATTTTATGTTTAACGTAAGATCTCGAAAGCTACGAGGGAGTGGGGCAGAAATAAAACAAACAAAAATTTCAAACAAAATATTTGCAATTATCTTTTACAAATTCTAATGCATAAATACAGATTTCACACTTTTATTTAAAATTCTTGACTGATATTAAAACCATTCATTCCACTTTCTTTTGCAAACATTTCATTAGTTCCTTACCCGACTGCTCAATTAATAATGGATTGCAACCTAAACCCTACAATTTCTGGATAATATTTTGTTTGTTTGTTTGTTTTTTTTTATTTTCAAGAATTTTCCAACACCTACGCGCCCGGGTGAAGTTAAACATAAAATTAAATTAGGATGGCATTATAAGCAATGAACGGATATTGAGTGAAAGCAAATGAAACACAATTTCTAACCACTTAAAAATACCGATGCATTATTCCGTGTATGGCACTCGGTAGATGTCCTTGGTACTGGATTTTGGCTTCCTGTTTCGATATTTTTGGTAATGAGTACTTCGTTTTTTTACAACTTTTGGATTACGGCTTTCCATATTATTTGATTTTAATGCTGCTGATGAGAGGTTACTCCTTGAAACACGTGTACAGCATTACGAAATTTACTGCATTTATGCAACTTCGGTATTTTTGTACTCTAAATGTCTCGTCAGTGAATATCAAATCCACACATTTTGAAATCCATATACCGAAATATGTGTAAAAGCTGAAAAAGAATAATGTACTTACTTTCTAATCCTCGTTTTTACGGAAATGTTGTTAAAAAGTGCCAAAAATTGATTAAAAGGCCAGAAAAACTGGCAGGTAACTTACATTCTTTGCGTAATAGGGGATATCCACAAGATATTCTGCTTGCATCCGTTAAATTATCTTTGAGACCCAATGTCCTGAAATTTTTGCACACTCACTGGCCTCTCCCTGATACTGCCAATGTCTACTGAAATTTATGATGATTCTTGGCCAAACCCTTCGGGAAGTTTAGAGTTTGATTTTTCTTCCGTATTGCGACAGTGCTCTACCAGCAGACTAGGCTCCTTGAGCTAGCCGGCAGTTTAGCGGCGAGCACCCCTGACCCATCTTTCAAAATTACGTATTGTTTTTTTCTCCTTTCAAGATTGTGGTCATGGAGTTATTAGTCTACCTGTATTGGGTTTCATTCGTATGTTTATGATACTATAGGGAAACGTTACAGATAAAGGGGAGATTTGGGTACCCATAAACCGGTTTAACCCTACTGCTGGCTTTTGCTAGTGCCCGTACCAAGTCCGGCTGTCCCACGTTCCTATCATTATCTACGTTTGTCTTTTGTCTTATTCTTGTTATTCATGTGTAGTTCCCTGACAGATTGTGGTATGTAATTGTTATTTTCAGCCATTGTAGGTGTTTCCTGTTATCCATTTTTTACATTTAAGGTAGGTTATGATTGATCATTATATAGTCTGTAAAAATCAACTCCACACGCAACATTTTACTAAAGTTGAAGTGTGTTGGTAACACCCAACACACATTATAAAATGTCGGTTTTCTAATAGGAATTGTTAGCAAGAGCAACTGTAAAGTAAATATAGTAAGATGGAACAACTGGAGACAGAAGATATTGTAAATTCATATTCTGCAAGTGGTAGTTTCGACAACCCTTCCCTCTTCAGTTCAGATTAAAATAATACGTTTGAAAAAAAAAAAAACATAAACAGGAAGATGTACAAGAGATCTTGGATGATAGAAAGCAAATAACCAAATTTGAAAGCCAAATTTAAAACATAAGATATTCCAAGTTTCCTAATTAAATCGGTTTTCGGACCAGCACCTTAGAACTGACTGTTTGGCTGAGGAATATACAATAGTAGAGTCATCAACCAAGTGGTAATAAATTATTTAGTGAAATAAATTTCTGCAAATGGCCTGTCTATTCTGTGTAGATCAATTTTAAACTATAAAAGGAAGAACAATAAACCGAGAGATTATAAAGTTTAAAGAAAACAAATACCCAACAGAATCAAAATTATTAAGCCAAAATGTTAAAGAGGTTGTATACATGCCTTACGATTTTATGGAAATTGTATTACAAAAGGCAAGAGACTAATGAAAAAAACTAGGACGTAATAGTGGATATCGACGGAGTATTCTAAACGAATCCGTTACATTAACTTTGAAATTCAATTTACACGTATACTGGCCTTTCACTGATATTTAAATATCTTAAATACATTACGATTATTTACCAAACCCTTCGGGAAGTTTTGAGTTTGATTCTTCTTCAGTAGTGCGACAGTAATTTACCAGCAGACTAAGTTCTTTGAGCTAGCCGGCAGTTCAGCGGCCAAGTACGTTTTGTCCTATTCTTTTTATTTTCAAGATAGTGGACCTAGAGTTTGTAGTCTACATGTATTGGGTTCTATTCGTATGTGTGTTGTACTATAAGGAAACGGGACAGATAAAGATCCTAATGATAGCTTTTGCTAGTGCCTGTACCAAGTCCGGCTATCCCCAGTTCCTATCGTTATTTACGTTTGTCTGTGGTATGTTGTATAGTGCAGTTCCCTTGTGGAATGCGGTATGGTCTTGTAATTTTCGGTCATTGTATATGTTGACTGTTTTCTTTTTTTTTTTAAGTTTTTTCTCCAACTTTTACATTTTTTTGCTTAGATGCTTTTTGTAACGCTCGTTTTTTATCCCCTTTTCTTGTACTTTGAACAGTCTAGCCGAAAAAATTAAAATCAAAATTAAAATTAAACGTTTTTTTTGTTATTGGTTGAATTTTTTTGGCATTGGTTGAACGTAACAAACGTATTTCAGCCATATCGTGGCGGTCAGTTTTTAGTGATGGAGGAAGCTGGATTACCCCTAGGGAACCACTAACTTTTAGTGTTGCCGACATAACTTATCCTTTACGGTTACAAAAGGTGTTAACCCCGTTTTAAACATTAGGTAAAGACTCTCTTTCACTAATTACTTTTTATTCAATTACTTGTTTTGATGTTTAGATTATTTCTGTTGGATGAATGTTATTTCGTAATACAATAACTACCCAAGTTGCATAATAAACGGTTAATCAAACATCTCCATCTGTCATACTTTTTGGTTGTTTTTTTATGGTTAACTATTTTGAAGTCTTGTTTCTTGCGAATTTTGACCGCTTTTTGTTTTTCTCTTCAGACCAAATTCTACGAGGACACTTGGGGTTTGTTTTTGAGTCCAGCTGAATATACTTTGCCAGTGCTTTACATGTATTTTTTCCAAATTCAGTAAGTTAATTTAAATCTACATTGTCCGTGTTGTATGTGTGTCTTCATTTTTATTTTTTGTCCCGTACTCAAGTGGTGTCTTTGTTTCTTAGTGTGTCCGGTGTTGCTATTGTCTATGGATTGTTCGTTCCTTTGATTGACGGTTCGATTCTCACTTGCTTTACAAAAGCCATATAAATAATTCAAATCCTCGACAATTTTGCAACTTTGGTATAAAGTTCATGATTCATCAAACGTATTTTGGCCGCAAGGTTGTAAGAACACTTGTTTGTTGACGGTCAAATACTATAGTAAGCAAAAACAATATGGATGTAGCGTTGAGGCATGATCAAAGCTTATTGTTGAAGGCCTCATGGTGACTTAAAAATGAAGAGTAAAAATAACAGTTTGATCAGTTGCTGGGTTGTACCTTGTATTTGAAGATGCTTTGTCTCAAGTGCATTTACTCCATATCATTTCATTATTTTATTAGACTTCAAAATACGCGTCAATCCGTGTATAGCACTCGGTAGATGTTCTTGGTACTGGATTTGGTTTCCTATTTCGATATTTTTGGAACCGATTACTTCTTTTCTGACTACTTTTGGATTATGGCTTCCCATATTATTTGATTTTAATGCTTTTAATGCTGCTGATGAGAGGTACCTCCTTGAAACACGGGTACAGCATAACGAACGTTACTGCTTTTTTTATGCAACTTCGGTATTGTTTGTATTTTTATGAGACATTTAGCAATGCATTCCGCTAAAACCGGTGCAAGGGGCCGTCTTGAACTTGCTATGAGCACAGATGAAGAACAACAATAAAAGTGCTCCATTTGCTTGATTTTACCATGTAGTTGTTTAGACTTTGTCTCATTTGCTTTTATTCTATATCCTTTCATTGTTGTATACAGTGCACTAAATATAGCTCACGTTCATTGGGAAAGCGTTACATTTACTGTCATCTTGTCTTTTTGTCTGTTCTGCTTTCCACGTTAGTTATTTTATGTGGAAGAAGAAATATTTATAAAAATCAACAAAAACATCTATTTATTCAGCATCTATGGTTTTATAGTGGTAATTGGGAAACATCGAGTGGGGTGGGGTTTAATTGTATGTTCATTACACTGTGACTTGCTACAGCAATCAAAGAATTCTATATCTTCATCGGTACCACTCAGTTTTATGATTTTATCAGTCTTTATCTTCCTGCTGTATGTACTGCAATCCTGCAAAAAATTAAGAAGAAATTTTTACATATTACAATGAATAATGTTCAAAGCATCGGATTTTTTATCCATTATATAATTAATAATTTTAAGACATGCTTCTTTGACAACTTGCCCTTTCAAAGCACATATAGGATTTTTTGTTAATTCGAATATACGTCGAAGAAAAATTATATTATTTGCATTAACTCTTAGTAAAAGATGTTTCTTTCATATGTATCCACTTTTCACATTTCTCGATCGGTGTTGAAACATGTGTTCTCCTCTATAGAGAGAGACCAAGTCTCGTGAAATGCCCTGCCAAATCTATTCGAAATACAATTCTAGGTGTTTTTCATTCAGTCATTAAAGAAATCATTTATAAAACTTAAACAAGTTAATAATGAAATTTTAGAAACTATATGTTTTTTGCAAAAAATGCTTGAAGTATTTACCTAGTCTAATTATTAAAAACAAAACAAAAGCAACAAAGTCTGATTCATTTATATGTATATACATTGTACTTTATTTCGGTATTCATTTGTGGATGTATTGAAGCTTCGAGAAACTCACTTGTGGATATCTCTGTTTCATTACCTAGCTTTCATGTTTTTGTATTTATTTATCCTTTTCATAATTTTTTGTTTGTTTGTTTTGGCTTCAAATACGTTAGTAATTCACCATGTTGCATATCTTCTCTGCCTTTGAATAGCATCGCTAACATTTTATATATATATATACAATCCTTGAAGGTTATATAACCATTTTAGGCTCTAAAAATATGCATCCTTCACACGTATATAAAGTGAGACTTGTTCCTACCAAAACCTTCTGGAACTGAACAGACATGCGGTTGAGTTTATTGGTTCCACAGGATATTTCTTGTAAGGCAGTGTTCACTTAAGACAGTATCTACAGTAGTAGGAAGAAAATACAATGCGACTGATACTTACAGATGAAGCCATACAACCCATTTTGTAGAAACAAAGGTTGTCATTATCTGGACCACCATCAACTCTTGCCAGGTAACATTGCTACAGAGGATATTACGATTGTGGATGAACATCACCCTTGATTGTATTAGGTAATAGGTAAAATTCATTTTGGATAGATAGCATTAATTACCAATGAAATAAAAATATATTAAAAAAATAGCACAATAATAAAACATCATTAAAATACACGACAGAGCAATTCGTAGCATTCGAAGAAAAGCCAATGAAAGCGTTCAAACAGTAATTACTTTGCATAATACGGACTACAAAATATAAGTAATCCTAAACTGATAAAAAATGATCTCTATGAACATGGTTTCTTTTTCTTATATTTTTTAAACGCACACTTTAAGAATTTAGGAATCATCTCAGTAATTATATGTTCTTTCACACAATTGTTACGTCAAACTGGAACATCTTTAATATGATACGATGCTTTGGTTAGAAACTGAACTTGTCCATGGATCAGGAATAATAACTGAAATTGCGTTTGCGTCGTCAACATAGACTTTCATATTGAATGAAAAGAAGAATGGTAATAGAATAAAAAGATATATAATTTCAATGGAAATCAATAAACCGACATAAATGTTCAACCTGAAAAAAACAAACTACCAATAGATCCAAAAAATGAGAAATATTAAGAGCTTGCTTACATCTTGTCCTGCCGTGCATGTCTCTGTATAGTTACATTCTCTTATATGGTTTATGAACTCACAGTGGTAACAAGAAAATGGAGGTGGCTCTGCATAGATAAAAGAGAGTTTATTATCATTAGTAAAATGAAAATGGCAAAATTAAAAGCAGTTTACATCTAACATTGTTATATACACAAGAGAAAATGGATGCGAATGGGGTTAATAAAAAAATTAACGAACAGAGTGGTCAAGAGCCGAAGTCCACCAGACAAAAAAAAACAAACAAAAACAAAAAACAAAAACAAAAAAAATCAGGTGGAACCCACGGGCAAAATTTCTTGACTTCAGTGATCCTGACTTGCTACAGGCATATCAAAATAAATGGTGGGTAATACCGGTTTTACAGCTGGCCAAACCTCCATTCCGTTGCGGTAGTGTCCGGTAGCAACTCAAAATACAATTGTGATTTCAAGGTTTTACACAGTTAAAAGAAAAGATCATCCCAGTCGTAAATAAAGAAATAATCTTGAATCAGATTCGGACTTAAACTTCAAATTTTTCCAGAAGAGACTGATATCTTTTAAGAATTTTTTTAATGGTCGTATGAGACGGATTTTTTTTAAGCCTTGAATTATAAGGTGATGGAGATAAAAAAGTTTCACGAGAAGGTCTGAATAATGAATGCGAAACTAACTGTTCACTGTTTTATGCTATTTCATGATATTATTGTCTAACTATTATTTTCTATTATTTTGTGTTTTTCTCATCTTTTTTCTTTTTTTTTGTTTTGTTTGTTTGTTTGTTTTTTTGTTTGTTTTTTTTTTGTTGTTGTTGTTGTTGTTGTTTCTTTTACTCTTCGCCTTTGATTTTGCTATTGTTGAATTTGTGTCTACATTTAATTTGCCTCTCTTTAAACTTCTTGCTTCGGTATTAGTTTATCTAAGTTTTAACGTCCCAGTAAAAAGTTTTCGGTCTTACTATAAACATAATTTTGCCTTTACCATTTGTGATCAGATTTGTTTAAGATGGTGAAAGATGTGTAAAATATACACTGGGAACACTTTTTAAAGTTCACATTCTTGTTGTTTCCTTCATGAAAGAATAAAGACACCGAACGCATTTCTTTCTAATTTACAAAATGTTGTAGCAGTACTAATTTCCAGTTCTCAGTCTGTGATATACAAAATAAGCAATGAAATCTATTTACATACCTTCTTATACTTACTGTATATTGTGTTGCAGTACATCCATTTTTATTGCTTCTTTTTTCACAACTTGACATTAATTGTCAAAATATTTTGAAATAAAATGTTTCTGCGTTGATTGAATATATATCAATGATGAAAGTATGTAATTGCTTTTTGATTCAACTTTTGGTCAGTATTAAAGTACTGGTATAAACACACCATAACACAATACTTTTGAGAAACATCTCAACTCTCCTCCTTGCTCATTTCATGATATTATCTTGGTATAATAAAGTATATACGTTAACAATTTATTGTTGGTCAACCTTGGTGACATTGAGAGTAAACATGTAGACAAAACAAATGATAAAGCGAGAGGTTGTTTAATGAATATAGAGGCAAAGAAATAATGCTGTCTACAGAAATTGAGAAAAATAAATGATGGACGCCGGAAGGACAACAGCAAAGAACGAAATTCTTCTCCTCAGTTATACGTAATTTGTATTTAAGAAGGAATAAGCCAAAAATATTATTTTAGATTATTGATGCCACATGAGAAAATCTCATAATTATAAGGTTATATTTCACCATGACTATATTTTGATCCATAATAATGAGATTTTTTTCAAATTATGAGGAATTATTTCTAAATTGTGAGATGATCGGTCATAATTATGAGATAAAAAGTTATCTCAAAATTTTGAGATACTTATTTCAAAATTATGAAAAAACATCTCGTAACTATGAAATATTATCTCGTAAACGAGATCTTTTTTTTTCGTGTGACTTCCATTCGCTTTTGTACCAAAAGTTATATAAAAAGGTCACAATGAATGATATAACATCAAGGATTAGTAATTAACGAATCATTGATAAAACTTAATACATAATGATTGGTTAAATATTTTATTGATACATTTTTTAAACCTGATTTGCAAATTCAATAAATTCAGAAATAAGTACGATTTTGTAACATATAAAAGCAGCATTGAAAATGATATTGCATTAATTTGGAACTATTTACTGTCATTGATGTATACTGTATACTATTGAATATCTGCATATAAATTTATACTAATATTAAACACAATATTCATGGCATATACAATGACGTAACCGATATTTAAATAACTATGCACTACAAATAAAAGCTACATTTTTGATATTATCTGTGTCATAAAAATATTATCATTTCTTTATTAATAATTTTTGCATCTCCAAATTATGTTTTCCCACTTACGATTTGTTACTATTTAATTCTCAAAACCCTATATAACTCACTGAAATTTGTGAATATTCATGATATCATGTAATGGTAGACAAACCAGGGCATAGATCTTATAATTACCTTAATCGATCCTTCTAATTTGAAAATAATCATATTTTTTATCTCTTATTAAATTCGATATTTGATATTTTCTTCTTTACCACTTTACTCTAAATACTCATCGTTCACTGTCAAAGACTTTTACTTTATATTTCTTATCATTATTTCTGTCTGTGTTTCTTCTGATTTCTTCTTCTTCTTCGAACTATTATCGTCCTTGTGGTTTTTTAAATGGCTCAACGAAACAATTTCAAACTTTACACACAGTTACATCAGCAGCTCAGGTTATATGCCCTACAATTAAAATTTTTAATAGGGCCGCCATTTCCAAGTTCGCAACCAAAACACGTAAAACATAACTTTGTATCAGCGAAACGTATTTGTAAGTCGATTCGGAGGTTGCAAATAAGATGGATTGATCAAATTGGTTTGCTGGGGCCATATCGGCTGTTGCTCGCAATTGCAAATCTAGTTAATAAACATGATTTGACAAGCTACCCAGACATTTTACAGAGATGAAGATCTTGATCCTCCTTTTATTGGAAAGTGAAAGTGTTTGACACCAAAATTTTCAACCGAAAACAGATTTTAAAATGATAAGAGAAAAATAGATCAAAGCTAACATACTAGTTGTTGGTTTGGGCGCCTGTGTCGTTGTAGGTTTCGGAGTATGCGTCGTATGGTGTGGCGCGTGTGTTGGTTTTGGAGTATGAGTCGTATGGTGTGGCTTGTGCGTAGGTTTTGGCGTAGGAGTCGTATGGTGTGGCTTATGCGTAGGTTTCGGGGTGTGGTGTTGCGCATGTGTTGGTTTTGGAGTCGTAGTCGTATGATGAGGTTTATGCGTAGGTTTCGGAGTTGTCGTTGTTTGGTGAGGCTTATGCGTAGGTTTTGGAGAAGGCGTTGTATGGTGTGGCTTATGCGTAGGCTTTGGAGTAGGCGTTGTATGGTGCGGCTTATGCGTAGGTTTGGGAGTATGGGTCGTATGGTGCGGCTTATGCGTAGGTTTTGGAGTAGACGTCGTATGATGTGGCGCTTGTGTGTGCTTAGGGGCATGAGTCGTAGTTGTTTTAGCATTAGTGGTTGTTATCGCTTGCTGGGTTGTTGGTTTTGGAGTATGTGTTGTTGTTTTAGGAGCAAGTGTAGTTGTTGGAGCATGTGTCGTTGTTTTTGGTGAATTCGTTGTTGGTTTGGGTGCATTAGTACTCATCGTTGTCATAACTCCTGAAAAAGAAATTCATTTTAAATTCATTTTATTTGCATACATATATATGGGGAATTAGACGCAAGTTTTTTCCAACGTATAGAGCCTTCTTCTGATTTCGGTATTAATATATACAACAAGGTATCATTACGGTGTACACGTAATAAAGGAAATATGTCTTTAAGTTCATAGTAAAAATATCTAGAATTTATATCAAAAATATTATACAAATATAGCATTGAGGTCAATACATGGTTTTATAGACCTTATTAGAGAATACTGACAGATGACGCCGTCTGAGTTCAATATACTCTAATCAGGTCTTGCTTCCTCTGTCAAAATTCACTACTCATGTCTCTAAATCCATGAACATGACATTAAATAATGTTTGTGCAGTATGAGAAAACCCATTGTTGAAGGCCTCGTTGTGACTTCAAGATGAGGGACACCATGAGGACTTTTAACTTTTGCTTGGTTTTGCCGTGTGAGTGTAGGACATTGTCTCTTGTGCATTTACTCCACATCCTTTCATTGATTGAACAATTTTACAATACTATAATTGTTTTGTTATCTTAATATGACATTATTCTTGTTTTAATTAGCACATAAAGTTCGATGCGTTAGCACATAAAGTTCTGTTTTTTGTTTTGTTTGTTTTTTTTTTTACTAATTGCATTATGCTCATTGCAAACAAAGAATAAATGATCACAAGAAAAACCAAACTTGCAAACATCTGAGATATAAATATATTGAACTTGTATCAAAACTTATTCGGTACACAGTAACTGTTCATCCTTCAGAGACATCTAAATATATATTTTAAACTCTAGTCTCTGTCATACATGAATCGAAATTCTTGCATTGTAAAAAAAACAAACAAATTAATAACGACGGAAACAGAGCATATTGTTGATAACGATGGAAACATAGAGCAAATGATTATATCAGTGTTGAGGTGTCAGACAAATTGTATCAAAAAAGACATGGACGAGCTGTTAATTGCATAAGGTTTTGAAAGAGGGTTTCAAATATGATTTCCCTTCACTCCGGTATATGCTTAAAAGACAAAAATATCTAGTTTGCATCAGTTGTGAATATATTTAAAAAAAATAATAAGCATATTAAGTAATGGTCGGATTGCGTGCAGTATGATTTTCAACAACAGTTCTATATACATGAAAACATTTTTACTTTAAGTTGTAAAAAATCTTTTGCACAATTGTCATTGTGTTAAATACATTAGTGTGCTGTTTTTAGAGTGCTAAAAATTATCTTGTTTCAAGAACTTCAGTGTTTGAAGAATGTTTTCGTTCAAATATTAAAAGAGTTTACAGATATGGTGGAAATCACTAATTACAGGGCCTATTTTGACTGCTTGGGACTTTTTTTCTTTAATCTTCGGAATAATAAACATTCTAACCATCCTGTTAAATTTGAACATAATCCATTTAGCGGAATCTATAGAGTTGTGTCCACATGATCTGCCGAAGAAAACACCCTTAAATCATTCAAAGTACGGTACTCTTACAAAATTTCAGGAATCATAATGGCGTTATGATATGATTTAGTATACAAATTCATACGGTTACCAACACTTCTGTAAAATTTAGACGAAATCTTACGACTTTTTTTCTGAGGAGTTGCGTTAATAAGAATTTGTGTCTGCCAGATGAACATCTGAAGGACTGACGCAGACCGTAACTAGGTCCTAACGGTGGTGAGGCGTGGAAAAACAAAACTATTAGTATTTATGAACTATACACAGTTTTACCATATCAATATTTTCCTGAAAGGTTTGGAAATATAGTTTGATACAAACACCAACGTAGGTTAATGTTAAACCTGTTCTATATGTATTCAACCAAACCACATTCTATATAATATATTCTTTAAAATTACTATGTCCTTACCCTTTTCACATTCCTTTTTGTTACAAAAGTTTTTATCACAGCAGTAGTAACATAAATCAATTGCATCAAACCCTCCAATTTGTCTCTTAGGATGGCCAGCAAGAACACCATTCTTTAACATCAGGTCGCACATCTGAGTAAAAAACATTTTGATCACTTATACCAATTCTTCAAACTCATAGTAACAAATGACTGTGTACAACAAACTTACATTACCGATAACAATACTTATTTTAAACTTCGTAGTTTTTTCCTTAGCTATATTTGATATATCTGATTATTCGGATTTCGTTTATGCATTTTTACATTTTTTTTGAAATTATGAATTTCCTTCGTTTGGGTTCTAGTGCTGCTGATGAGGAATAAATTTCCGAAATGGCCATACAGCTCATTAAAGTTATTGCAGTTGGAGTTAACATATGTTTTATGGTCTCATGTTCATTTACTCCATATCCTTTCGTAAAATATTCAAAATCACAAACATGTTAAAAACAAGTCATAACTACAAAATTGTACTACAACATAAAAAAAAATGTTGAAGTCAAAACAGTTTTGAATTTTTTTTATAATTTCACAATGTAAAATGCAATCACCGGATACGACAACCCATTCCTCATCACCAAATAACAACTCTGAAAAACATCTATCAAAAAAGAACACTGCATTTATTCATTTTTATAGCAACCACAGTCACTAATCTGATTATAGACTTGAATCACCAGCATTAATTTGAAAATTAAACGCCGTAGGTTAAACAGAACTATCATATGTGATTAATAATTTTATGATTTTTATGAATATCATTTGATCGACAGTTGATGGTAATTTTAGTTAATTGGTAATATTTATGAAACTCCTCACATCTACAGTGGCTGATAATGAAACTAATTTTACATAATTATCGGGTCACGGGTGCATTGCTATGCTTTTGTACA
>MJUU01047844.1:0-17875 GCA_002080025.1 Modiolus philippinarum | reverse complement strand
GGGTCTGGAGCTGGCATGTCAGTTAACTGCTAGTAGTCTCTTGTGATTTCATGTTTATGTCCGTATATTTAGTTCTTTCAGTTTCATTTTTCACAGTTGACTCAGTCCTGTTGCCAACTGAATTTTACTGTTGTTACGATCGTTTTTTTATTTATCACATTGGCTATAGGGGGAAGGTTTGGGCCCAATAAAACTAGTTTAACCCCGCCGCAGCAGGTTTGCGCCTGTCCTAAGTCAGGAAATTTATTAAGCCTTTGTGTGTCTTGTCTGTTTTCTAGTTAGTTCACTTTATGTCTATCGGAGTCTAGGAAGATGCTTATTTCGCTGAACTTGATTACTCTTTTATTTAGGGGCCAACTCCGACCTACCGTTGGGTGTGGGGTTTCCTCACCGTTCATTGAAGATCTTATGGTGGCTTTGAGTTGTTATTGCTCCCCTTAGGGTCGTTGTCTCTTTGACACATTCCCCGTTTCCCTTCTTTTTCTTATTCAAACCAATGCATGTGTTTAAACAGAATTATTTCTTTTATTTAAAGAAAACAAAGTATCTTCAATGTACAGTATCCAATTAAAGTGACTAAATACCGAAGTTACTGTGAAGTAACTGTCAAGTGCGGGTAAAAATTTGAAATTGCAACTTCTTCTCTCATCATTCTGCTGTCACATCAAAATAAAATTCTAAGTGTAATAGGGTCTTTAAGTCTCGTCATGTGACTCACAAGAATCAACGATAAACAGCCAATTCGAAAACGATTCCCGCCAAAACATGACGTCAGAGGATTATGACGTTCAAATTTTTGTTTGAAAGGTAATATATCTTTATTTAGAATGTAACTTCCGGGCACAGTTTTTGATACCGGAAGTTGCAAACTTGGACGAGACTTACAGACCCTATTATGCATGCAATTCTGTGGCTATACGGTTTATGCACTCATCCATGATTCGCATTGTATATATTTCGATATAGCTAAGAAATAGTCAGTTTCCATTAACATATGTACCAAATGCACATATATCTCATAAGAATTACCTGGGATTTTTCATCCCTGGTCCGTTTATGTTCGATTGTATATTTATAAGCTCTATATAATGGCCTATAATTGCTGAATGTCTGATTCTAACATGACGTCTTTAAAACACTTTGTGTCCAAACCCGTGGTAAAATTGCAATATATTCAAAGCTGTTCCAATATGCTCACAAGTTAATTAAAATAAAAGTGACTTTAATTTTTTTTTTTTCAGTTTTTTATTGTTAAAAGTTCTCTTGTCCACATAAAATATTTTATACAGTTATATCACCAAACTTATATATTTCAGTTCTTGTATTATGTACAAATTATTTGCCTTTACCTACAAGTGCTTCACTTCAAAAATGTACTTATTTTGTCCTATTAGAATCAAAATAATTCCTGGGAGCTTCCGGTAGACGTCTACACGTTTTCCTTTTTTTCTGTCCCGGTTGCCCCTAGAAGAAGGCCGTATTGGCCGAAACGTTGGGTGAACTTTTACTTCAACCCGTTTTGGATATTTTAGCTGTTTTGTATCCTCTACACGTTAACCTTTTTTCTGTCCTGGTTGCCCCTAGAAGAAGGCCGTACTGGCCGAAACGTTGGGCGAACTTTTCTTTCTACCGTTTTGGATATTTTAGCTGTTTTAGTTTGTATATTTTGTTTAATTTTACTTTTTAATTGTGGCCTACCTTACCATTTTNACTTTGTTTATTTACATTAATTTGTGGCCATTGCACAACATATATTTTTACATTCTCATAAATATATTATTTATTTGGTTCTCCATTCAAACATTTACAAAAATCGATATGACTTGTTTGATATATACTGCTGTATGATGTTTTGCAGCACATTTTTTTTATAAATTCCCCACCCTAACTAAAACTAAAAATTGTAAAAATCTATAAATTGGACTTGATGTTGAAATGCATTTATGTCATATGCAGAAACTAATGTTACTGTAATTTTGGTATTTAGTTATTATTCAGTCTTGCGTTTCATATTAAATTTATCCTGAAATTGCAGTGAATTTCAGTTCTGCGGATGCCTATTTCGACAATTTATGTCTCTTCATTATACCACTTTATGTTTTTACAGTTACTAACTTGGGTCATTACATCCAAATCTGTTACAGTGTTCACTGTTACAGCATTCTTCACAGATGTAAAGATTGGCATCCTGTCTCCTCACATCCTTGTGTTCAGTCACTTCTGTCTGGGTAACATCTCTCTTCCGTCCCTGTCCATAGGTATTCAAAGCATCACACACCTTAAATAAACATTTTCATTACTAATAGTGAATAGCAAAATCCTACACTATGGGTAGCCCTATTTCGACAATTCTTAAATGTTAAAATTAATAAGTGGTTTTAAGATATGGCTGGTGGCCCTATAGTAACTTTTTTGTCTCCTTTAAAGTTAGATTTATTGTGGTTACGGATTACTCCTGGTTTGCATACATTTAATTACAGGTTTATATAAACATGTAAGAAATCGTTGTTTTAAGAATTATAGTCTGTTCTTTACTGATTATCTTAATTTTACCTGAATTTTACCAGAAATTAGTATTTTTTATATATTCAAGCACAATTTTAGAAGAAAAAAAAATGTTTCAAATATAATGGTAAAAATAAAAAAAATAAATTATTCGTGTTAAAAATTGCTCTTGTTTAATTGGATAAGACTGATAGAAAGTCTTAATTTTTAGATTAATAAAAAAGAAAAATACTTATTATTTCAATACTATAAGTTGTTGAATATTGTGCCTGTAGTCTAATTATAAACAAATGTATGTGTATTTACATGTTCCTACTTGTATTCGGCTTACTATACCACAATAGACGAGACCAACCTTTCAGATTCTTTAGTTACACAAGAGATATTCTTGACAACTCAACATCATCTTCAATTACAAGCCAGGGGCCTGGTTGGCCGAGTGGTTAAAGTAGTTCTACTACCTATATAACCACTGTAGTCTATCACCACTACGGTGTGAGTTCGTGCCCCGCTTTGTACATTACAAAAAGGGAGGCACTCGACTTACAGTCGTAAGTGACAAAGTATTTCAGTTACCTGCCCAAGGTTGGTAGTTCTCTCCGGACACTCCGGCTTCCTCCACCGCTAAGACTGACCATCATGAGATATCTGAAACACTGCTGAAAGTGACGTTAAATCCCATATCAACCAATCAATCACAATATATATTTATTAATATGATATTGCAACCAATAATACTGCAAGCACTGGATACCTAAGTGTGACCATCGAAAGGGACTTCTTTCACTATGCGCAATGCATCTCACTGTTTAATGAAGAAAATTTTCTAAATATATTCTGAAATGTGTTGTTGCATTTATTTTGCAATCAAAGAAAAAGCGATAGTCATCTTCCAATATGCTGCAAACTGAACACAAATGCTATAATGTTCTTGTATGGTTTTACTACTCTAATCGTTTGGTGTATTTCTCTTGGTTCAGTATGAAAACCTATTTCGGAAGTTATTGTTTGTAACATAAAAACATTTATAAGAATAAATTCCCTTAAAATTCTTGTCTAGAATTTGACTAAGTCGAAAATGGGTTGATGCAATTACTGAGAAATCTTAGAAGATATAAAGATGTTTGAGGTTCAACAAATGATTCCAGAGGTAGTCTACCAATTTAAGGTAGGAATCTATGTAGCCAAGTTCAGAGTTGTAGGTTAAGATTGGATTAACCAAAGAATCAAACAAGTAACCTGCCACATTAAATTGATTTTTTTAGGCAAGTTCTTGTAATTTAACATTTTCAAAGGAGTTATTTCTAAAATTAACAAATGCATTTTGAGGTTTTACACAATTTTGTTGAAAATTTTGTTTAACTTTTTCACTCAACCGTCATTTATTTCAATATTCTGAGATTTTATCTATGCTATTTTGTAAACCTTTGTTACTTAAGCATAATGCACATCAATATAAAAAGTGCATACGTTTGAAGTTTTTACAGGTAAAAATATATTTTATGTATTTTTTTTGCACATATTTAAAACAAACGATAGATCTTCAAGGTATGTGAACCTATTGTCTTTCTTGTTTATTTAACTATTTAATTAGTAGGGTAATTAAATGTATGCAAACCAGGATGACACCGTGGTTACTTACCTGAAGGCTGTTCCTTTATGGTATATAATTATGTTACAGTGAATAGGCGAAATCAGAGATTACCGGTTATTACTAAACAAATCAGTATATACCTGTAATTACTAACCAAATTAGGAGTTACGTGTATTTACTAATTGTTTCAGTGATTACAGGTAATCACTGAACTTTTTGTGTCATTTTTACAACTTTTAACTAACTTACAAAAACACGGAGATAATTTCAGGATAAAAAATACAAGTCCTGTAAGAATTATGATCAATATAAATGGTTGATAAATGTACGGTGACCCCTTGATGCTTTGTTTTGGGTCGTTTTGACCTGGATATGGGAAGTTGTCTCCTTGACATTTACCGCATTTCTTTTCTTTTTCATATTTTAAATAAATTTATAGCTGATAAATATATTTTGAACAAAAAATTAAATGAAAATCAAAATTATTATCGATCATATGCTATGTCGAGTTACTAAAAATGCAGTAGGCAATACATGGCCAATATGATATACCTTTATTCTGATTTGTAGTGTATAATCCCTTGACCCTTACAAACATTTCGAAAGCTTTTTCATAGAGGATAATCTTATACGGAGGAATTTGGCTGATTTCTGCTGGACATTGGTAGGGGTTTGGCAATAGTTGGCATTAGATAGCAGGTAGGTATGTAAAATCCTTTTAAAAAAGGTCTTTCAAATTGTAACATTTATCATTGCTTTCATCATTTTATGTATTTCTCTTGGTATTTGTTTTTACACAATATGCTCAACCCAAGCAAATACTGTTACTAATTAGTAATGTTCTAATCTGGTGATATTCATTCCTTTTCATATTCTGATCATTTGTCAAACTGTATTGAACGGTTAGTAAATAGGCGTAAAAATCCATTTAAGAATTAGTAATTACAGGTAACTACTAGGATATTTCAGGAATTACATGTATTTACCAGGTGCACCAGGATTTACATGTAATTCCTTAATTTTAGCAATTACATGTAATCACTAATTACACCTATTTACTGTAACATATATAACATATTATTGCAATTGAAATTCTGTAAAAAGCATTTTCAAACGGCTATATAGAGAATCACTTCATATGTATCATTTATGTTAAATGTGATGTAATTTTGTGACAAAAAATACACTCTTCAACAAAGTCGCCTCTACTACACTATCAATTCTTTTTTCTTATGGATACAGAAAAGAAGCTAATACCAATTATGAGGCGACAAGTGTTTAAAATAATATAGCAATATAGAGACATTACAAAGGAACTAACACTCAAAAAGACAAAAGAAGCAAAACAAGACCAATTTATTTTTCGCACTGCAAGGTTTTTTTATTTCCACAGGAAGTACTTGAGTTAAGTATTTAACCAATTCAAGAAAAACACGAATGAAAGACATATGTACACAATGATAGGAAATGTTGATAGTCCGACTAAGCATTGTTCTAGCATAAGCCAGTGATAGGTTTAATATGGTTTATGGGTACCCAATGCCCTTTTCTCTATCCAGTTTCGCTATAGTATAATAAACGATAAACATTAGAGTAAACTCCAATACATTTTGGTAATGTATATCAGGATGAATAATATGCATATAAATCAAAATATACATTAAACATCGTGAAGGGCTGTAAAATCAGAACTAAGACTCAAACAAAGACTGGCATTCAGGGATGAAAAATTGGAGAGTTATCTGAAACAAAAATGGCTAAAAAAGGTAATGATAACAAAATTTAAACATTAATTGTTGTTGTTCTTATATTTTAACTATTTAATTGTCTGAATATTTCCTCAATGTAGATTGCATGGGGAATAGTAAGGTACTACCAAGACGTAACTTCATGCAAAAGTAGTGACGCAACACACGTTTCTGACAAATATATACTTGGCATAGTCCTCTAAGTTTACCAGTTTAGGTAAAAAGTCTACTTAAAAAAGCTAAATAATTTACTGAACCAGAAATATTGTCAATATAAAAAACAAAAAGTAACTCACCCGGTTCGCTTTACATCCAAGATCGTAGAAAACGTGTCCTTGAGGAGTGATATAAAAGTCAGTGGAACATTGCTGTAACAGATAATCGATTGTAACATTAACACACTATAATGTTCAGGAGATTATATATACTCAAAATATACCCAAACATTTACATTTACTGTACATTTACTCCATATCCCTTTATTTGTTCAAAAACCACTTTGAACTAAATTGGTTAAATAATAATTGAATAAAAAGATAAGATGAGACACCTATAATGACGGAAAAACACAGTCACATGCCACAACGTACCAAGGAACTCCTTAAAACACAGTCACATGCCACAACGTACCAAGGACCTCCTTAAAAACACAGTCACATGCCACAACGTGCCAAGGAACTCCTTAAAAACACAGTCACATGCCACAATGTACCAAGAAACTCCTTAAAAACACAGTCACATGCCACAATGTACCAAGGAACTCCTTAAAACACAGTCACATGCCACAATGTACCAAAGAACTCCTTAAAAACACAGTCACGTGCCACAACGTACCAAGGAACTCCTTAAAAACACAGTCACATGCCACAATGTACCAAGAAACTCCTTAAAAACATAGTCACATGCCACAACGTACCAAGGAACTCCTTAAAAACACAGTCACATTCCACAACGTACCAAGGAACTCCTTAAGAAAAAGAAACACGAATAAAAAGACAAACGTTAACAACAATAGGAACTAAAGACAACAAAAAGACTTGTTTTACATAAGTTTATTATAAAAACCAAAATTAAGTTTTGTGATAAGAATTTTGACGGATGATTTGTATTTCAACATGAGCAATTTACTTTTCTACATGTATACAATTTAACATTATTGTTTCGCATTGTTTAATTTAATTTATTGGTAGCATTATTCATAATTTTTGCAGTTGTGACATAAATTCCACCGTAGTTTTTCATAAAATGCAAAGAAGCGAAGATTTTGATAGAGAAAATCGACACTGCAGTTAGTCTTTCTAACATCGTGCCATCAAATCACAGAAAGGAGATAAGACCATAAAACCAGAGCACCAATGCGACTCATGCGTAGATTCCTGTGTCTGTACAGTTATTTGGTTCTGGAACATACCTCATACTCTGCTCAGATTATTGTTTTGGTACAGTCATGTGGTTCCGGCACTTACCTCATGCTCTGCGCAGATGATTGTTTCGGTACAGTCATGGGGTTCCGGGACTCCTTTACATGACATACATTCTACTAGTCCTAAAATATAGAAACATCTGGTTTAAAACAGAATTTGGAATGGAAAATCTCATCTGTAAATTGCATGCTGCTAATGACTAAGTGAACGGGCTGATAAGTATGAAAATAGTAGTCAATGTGTGTATATATTCAAATTCCAAGCATTCCTTATGGCATATTGTCATTTGCATCAAAACGAACCTGTATCAAAAAGTTTATTCTGAAATATTTTAGACCTTTTGTGTTGCTACAAAAAATTCAAATCCTTAAATGTTTTCTCTTTGCTGAAGGCCTCATAGTGATTTCTGAATAAAGAGCAACAATAAAAATGATGTCCCATTTGCTAAGGTAGTTGGGGTGTCTTGGTTTTTGACATAAGAACTTTTTTAAAATTTTTGAGCCATATGCTATAAAAATATGAAAAATAATTTGGGGGTCATTGATATGTAAAAAAAGATACAGAGTTCTAAAGATTGGTCGAATTTGGTGTTTTCGCACTATACTTACAAAAGAATTATATGGGAAATAGCCCTATACCACAATTCAAGGGCATATTTTTGCTATAAGCAGACATACAATTTTTTTCCAAACGTTGTATATACATTGGTTCGATAAAGCACTTCAATTCAAAAACATGAAAAAGATAATGTCACGGGCCTTTTGAAAAAGTTATTTCTTGAAACATGAAGAATGTGTTAGTTTTTCAAGAGAGTGGAGATAACATAACTAAAGCAATTCGGGACCCCAAAATAAAAAAGAAACATATTTTTAGGAAAAATTAAAATAAATGTGTTTTGTTAAAATGCTTTTGGCTAATTAAAAGAAAGAATTGGGATCAACTTCCTAAATATTTTAACAAACTTAGAAATTTTGACCTATTCCATGGTATTTCAGCATAGAATTGCCCCCTTTGTTTAAACTTTTTGAATTTTTGGCAAATATGTAATATTATTTGAACAAACTTGATACTTATTGTTCATTTTCATTTCAATTATTGTATTAAAGACATACAAAATAATTTAGACAACATTCTCATTGAATTATTGAATTTTTGCTTAGATGTGCAAAAAGATGCTGTTTTATACACCCCAACTTCCCCAAATTCTTTTATTTGTTCATTTGAAAGAATTCATGAATTTTGAAAAAAATTATTCATTAAGTAGATGGATAGGATGTGCTATCAATTCGATACCTTCAATTCCTTTGTTTTTTTAATTTGTCTGTGATACATTTGTTCATTTGAAAATACCTATCTCAAGAAAGGAATTAGATATTGAATTTAATACTTTGTACATGTAGTTAATTGTTTTTATTATTTTCTTCTAAATAAAATTTGCTACAATTTTGCTTTAATATGGGATGTATTAAGCTTACCTTCAGTGTAGTGGACACACGACAAAGCTGTAAAACAAAATAAATTTTCAGTAAGAAAGTTATAAACATAACACAAAGACATATTTTGTGTGTTATCGACATTACCTTTTATGGGAAAACTTACTATTTAAGGAAAATCACATTTATAGTCCCTATGACCGTACATCGGAGTCGACAACTAAGGTCTGTTTAGTAAGACAAGTTTTGTTTATACTGGAGACTACTGAAGCATCCTACTGCGACAGGCAACAGAATAAATCAGACACAGTAACAACAACAAAACAAATTCAATTACTCTCAGTTTTAACCCCTTTGATTGCCATAACATCATTCAAATATTGGCTGTTACGATATATCTGTTTCAAATAGAGATTTGTTTGGTGTTGCATTTGATGATGAGGAAAGATTATCCAAAGTTTTGTTACAAGATGTGTGAAGGAAAACTTTTCATGACATAAATCAATCAAATATCCTCGCTCAATGGCTCGGACCTGAATCTGCTTAACATGCTGAAATTTCCAGACGTGTGGTGTACATTGTATATAATCCATCAGTGGTCTCCAAGAAACAAAATATGCACTGATGGATATTAAAAATCTTTCCAAACTCACAACTCACAAATAAAAATAAAAATACAATAAAAATAAACAGTACAGTGTTGGTCGACAAGTAGCAAAGAATTCTGCTCAAACCGGTGCTAGGGGCCGTTTTGAACTTACTATGATGTATAGTTGAAGGCCTCATGGTGACTTCAAGATGAAGAACAACAATAAAAGCGTTGTTCCTTTGCTTATTTCTACTATGTATTTGTAGAGACTTTGTCTCATCTACATTTACTCCATATCCTTTCATTCACCATTTACGACTGGAGTTTGTCTCTTCTGCATTGTTGAGTTCATAAAAAGATTCCCCGTGCGAAAGATGTATGCTCTCTATATATTTCAGTTATGGTGTACTTGTTCGTGAGAGAATTTCTTATATGGATATACTATCATACTTTCAAATTTTGGCATTTATTTTTGTAATTTCGAAATGAGAGTCTGACCACTTGTTTAAAATGCCCACATCTCTCTATCTTGTAATGCCAAGTTTTCTTACAATCGACTTGATGAGTGCCCTGTGTTTGTCTATATGTTGTAATCGTCAAATAGCTTAAGACACTAGTGCTTTTGTCGTGAAACGGATGAAAGTGATTGTAAGAGCACTTTGCCAGTTTAATTAATGTTTGTTGACAACCCCGCATCAATGACCAGGGAAGACACGGATGTAGTGTTGGTCGACAATTAGCAAAGAATTCCGCGCAAACTGGTGCTAGGGGCCGTTTTGAAGTTACTATGGGGTATGAGCAAAGCTCATTGTTGAAGGCCTTATGGTGACTTCAAGATAAAGAACAACAATAAAAGCGTTGTTGCTTTGCTTGTTTTTACTATGTATTTTTAGATACTTTGTCTCATGTACATTTACTCCATATCCTTTCATTCACCAACTAGATCATTTTGCTAAACAGTGCACAGTGCTGAACAATCTATTCGTATCCTTGGATATGTTTAGGCAGTGTTGTAAAAATGATAACTATCTTTGCATCATCAGCCTACCAGATATGAATCAATACCACATTGATTAAAGATTGATACTTTTAGGTATTGCATTTAGGGAAAGAGACTTTTCATCCCTGATTCCTTCCATATAGTATTTATAAATTACAAAATACCGAAATAACTGTAAATTTAGTTTCTGCATATGGCCATTTCAGCTACTTATGTCTCTTCGTTGCAGATGACAGTAATTATCTACGTGCCATGTACGACAGTGATTTGAAGAACAATAATGAATGCTTCCTTTGGGACAACCTTCAACTTTTTGTACAAAGACAACGGTTTTCTGGAGGGCTTAATTGAATGTTGGTTTGGAAACCATTTCAGTGCTATAAATTCAAACAACTGCACAAAAAGCAGAAGAAAATTAATGGCCATAACATATATCTTTATGTTTACCTTTGATCTGTTAATTTGCTTCAAAGGTCCTTAAGGTTTTAATATAGAACAGATTGCACTAAGTATCAAGACCTTCATAATGTAGTTAAGGAATACTGGAATGTATGAGTCTTGTATTTGAATTTGTGCCTTGAATAGATAGGTCTGCCAATAACAGTGTTATTTAATGTCGAATGTTTGAAGAGGTGTATTTAGTTTTGAAAGACACAAAAGAAACATTGAAAGTGTAACAATGCCATAATTTGACCGTTGTCTGCAGTCACAATGGTTTCTCTAATAAGGATCATGCCCTTTCCGACCAGTGTTACTGCTGACACTTAGAAGTATTATTGTCGTCATCATGGTCGCAATTTGAAGGATCGTAACAATGTGTCTATCTCACTAATGGAGTTGAACCATTTCAGTTGACATTTATTTCGGTGGATTTGCACCTGTTTTGCCCCCCCCCCAATTCTCTTCGGTAAGTTTGTTATTACCCTCTCATGGGAATCTTTCAAAACATCCCAGGTTAGTACTGGATTGACACATACCGAATATTACACCGAACTTTATGCTAACAATGTGACGGGGGATGTGAAACAGATCATGCTTTCCCTTCCGGAGCACCTGATGATATTCCGTTTTTTTTAGAAGTTCACACTGGTAGTGCTTTATTTATTTTTGTATGGAGTTTCGTTAATGTTCTGTTTGTTTCGTCATCCTTGATTATGTAATATTTTTTGTGTGTAACTACTTTTTATAATAAATACTTCAACTACGGTAATTGCAACTGAGAAATAAATGACAAACTCAAACACAGAATTGTATGAAAATATATTTCCATGAGTATTATCAAGCAATTGTGTAATGAGTCACCTTGACCTTGGGTCGTCGTTTGACTTCGTGCATATTTAAACTAAACGGCGATGAGATATAAATACAATATACTGTGCTTTCCATTTTTTGTATTATAACGCGCTGTTTATTTTTTTTATAAACTATATTAATAAATTTCATTGCAGAAATCGAAAGACAATTCGATTATCCAACGACTTGGTTCAAGATCAAGAATGGCAAGAATGTCGGACCTTGTATGACAAGTAAATGAAAATATTACCACCGGTATGGTAAAGGAACAGGAAACAACCACAACAAAACTTACACAGAATCAGAATGATGAACGGAACCTCCATATCATGAAATTGTTCCGGCAACACAAATTGGTCTTCTGGCAAACGACCTTTTGTGACCTTTAAGTACGAGATAATACGTCTATATTAAGATAACAAGGTAGTGTGTTTAGTGCATTTTTGTCGGAATCGTCTGAAAAATATCTCTTGTAGTGCATTAATACTTTATCGTGCACATAATGTTGTTTCCATTCACCGTTAAAGTAGCTTTTTCCTGGTTTATAAGAAATTACAATTCACCTTACGTGATTTTGTCAATATTCAGTTTATGTTTCAGTTTAATTCTATGGTCGTTATTGGTCGAAAAGAGCTCAGTTAATTTCACACAAACGGTATTTGCGTTTTTAGGATCGCAGCTTCGAATGTTGAATAAGTAATTACATTGCTAATGAAACCCTTTTCTTGACCGATACATACACAAAAATGAAGGACTCAAATGGAGTGTGAAAAATGTTCGTCAATTCAATGGGTTGTGATGTTTGGAAACAACTATAAAAAATAGATACAAAAATCCTTTTTTCCTTCATTTTATTGCATTTGATATGAACATACTCTATTAGTGTGATCTGTCTGCAGTATTGCTTGAAATGATATGTCCTGTT
This sequence comes from Modiolus philippinarum, assembly GCA_002080025.1. NCBI lineage: Eukaryota > Metazoa > Mollusca > Bivalvia > Mytilida > Modiolidae > Modiolus > Modiolus philippinarum. Next base: position 5,364 of record MJUU01047844.1, on the reverse strand, counting down.
GTTAAATCCACTACTTTTTGGACCATTCTAACTACTGGTACCACCTTCTGTTCTTTTTTCATAACCACCCTTGGAATCTTCTTAAATGTTACGATCGGTACTGTCCTTTCCTCAATAATCGTTTTATAAGGTTGTCTCCTCTTATATTCGGCTCTTTGCGTACGACGCATGTGTCTTCTTCTGTCACCATAACCACTTCCGCCATAGGAATTCCTAGAATGGTGTCTTCCTCTATTAGGACCCCTGTGTCCTACTGAAACTCTGTCCACCACAAGACTTTTCAATGGTCGTCGTGAAGATTCTCCTCTCCGCCGACGTCCATCGGCTCTTGGAAGAACAAAGGCCTCCTTGCTACCACGGTCATAAATGTTCCGTCTTTCAGAATGACGATGAAGCTCATTGTCATGTGGTAATTCAACAACACTGAATCGGTCGATAAAGAATCCATTTATCTTCACACGATCATGATTCGGGCTCCATTCAGTCAGACCTTGACTAATTATTGTAAATAGTACAGAGCATAGCAAACAAAACGTCCCAGCTGACATTCTGCAACCTAAAAAATAGAGTAAAGTTATATTTAAAGCGTTCTATTTCGTCTTTAATGTATGATTTTTTTTAATTATTTGTTTTGTTTTTCAATGATTTCAAGTGATCCGCCTGGTTATGGTTCTTCCATACAAATTCATACAAAATTATCAAATAGTTGTTTCATGTGAAGCTTCGGAATACAAAAATAAAAACTAGTATGCTATAGTCTTCCCTATCGGGTCTGACACTTCGGGAAATCTGCGATATATTGATAGGAGATAGTCGTCTTTGGCGTGTCCTAAATGGGACATCAACTGAGGACATGTCTATATATTATATATATTAACTTTATTTCCTTCTGTGTGAATGAACATAGATAAAAAAAATAGATTGCAATATGAAACATTAATGTTCAAAAAAGAACATCTGTGAAATCAGTCATGAAGTAGTCATCAATTATGAAATATTTTACACATCTTGTGGATATAAATTACACGTCTTTCAAGGAAATCACTGTGGACTTTATCAAGCTCAAAAGCCGTATCACATACCAGGCATTTCAGGTGTCAAACTATCTAAGTATACACAAAAGTTGATGGGCTCTTTATTGATGAGTTCTTCCCAAAGACTTGCCCTTACCTCACGTAGTTTATCGCAAGTACTGATGATATGTTCAACAACATTACAAAAGAAAATACCAAATACCAAAAGAAAATTGTCCTTGTCTTCTTATAAAATTTTAGTTTCTTGATATTTGGGTTATTGGATGTGGTTTGTTTCCATTGATTTATTCACTTTTTACTTTTTTCGGGGCAATTTAGTGCTTACTATATGGTGTGAGGTTCCTCACTGTGTTGAAGACCATATGGTGACCCCTAGATGTTTTGTTTTTTGTCGTTTTAACCTGGATATGCGGATATGGGATGTTGTCTCCTTGACATTTACCCCATTTCCTTTCTTTTTCACATTTGTCACAGAGTAGAGGTGATTCTTCCGGGGACTATACATTACAATATATAGTCCCTGATTCTTCATATCTTGTCATTGCACTCAAATTTACCACGTAATTAGTGGATGTGCGTAGCTCGTGGGCATCTCTAGCAATTTGCCAAGCACGATGGGGGTTGTATTCGTCTGAGGACATACACATGTATGTAAGGACAGTTCCTATACTTTGTATGGATATCTCGCAACACGCTAAATTCTTTCCATGTCCTGTATTCTAGTGTTATATTCTAAAATTCAGGCTGACGAAGTCACGGATGAAATATTGAAATTATCCGGAAACGCAGGGGCGTTCCGGCCGGTTTCTGTCTTTTACTCTCTCTCTTCAGTGTGGTGCGGGAAGGAGCAGACGTTTGTAAATTGTGCTCATCTTTGAAAAGTGAAATAATAAGCAATTCTTTATAAATCTGTGTTTTTGTTCTACCGGAGCTACATAAAATGGTGGAGAACTTAAAATTTGCTTACAGGATGGTGGATTATTTCCGAAATTTAACATTTCAATGAAAGTTTGATTTCTTTTAAAGTTGTTCCCCTTTGAACGAGATATCGATTTTTCCCCATATTTTTGTTTTTGCATTTTGTACACATAACGTTTTATTTATGTCTTCTGAAAGACAATTACAGAAGCAAATTGATAAATTAAGGCTCCCCCCACTTTTAACACCACCTAGAGTTCCAATATTGCTCAGTGACAGCAAAGGTTTTAATATTCAGCAGCAAGTCCGTGTAAATCCGGAGACTTTTCTTCAGTTTTGGTGTGAGTCTGGGGCAACTGTAGACAATAGATTAAAATTTCTAAAAGAAAATTTGGAAAATAAGCTTCAAGATTTACAATTAGTTACTTTGTACGTGTGGGTAGGTACATGTAATTTCACACGAAAAGAAGGTGACTTTATTTACTTGGTGTCAAAAGACAATACAGCTGTCAACACGGTGATATCTGGTCTAAAAGAAATCTATAATTTCACAAGACAATTTGAAAATAAGTATAGATAGCTGGAATTGATGGCATTTCCAACATAACTGGCATTGGAGTTTGTATTGAAATAAATTTTACGGCAGCCTATTTCAACAAATAAATTTAGATTTATTGATGAATACTATACCTGGTAATTTGTGTTCCTTGTCGGAATTATTGTACATAATTTTGTTATTAGGTATGTTTTTTTTAATCTATGGAGCGCAGATACGGCCAACTTTGATATCAATTTCAATATAATATTGCTTGAATTCAAATGTGTTATATGTGTCATTGTTTTATAAAACACCTGTGTCATATTTCCTCAAATAAAGTAGTTGGAGATGATTGCATTTCCGACACTTTCTCTTATTGGTTATGAGTAATGAATCATTTAATTGGGACGACTTACCAACTCCCGAAGACAATTCAGAATTAGAACAACATACATTGTCTGATATTTCCGATATTGAATCCGATAACCAATCAATATTATCCCCAAACTTTTTACAGCTGCACGAATTTCGTACCCATAATAGATCTGATTCTGTAACACCGCCTATTTTACATAAATTTTCGGATTCTCCTATTCATTCAGAACAAGCGACACCTCCAAATCTAAAGGGAACTCCATTATCAGATTCCCGAACAGATGAACCGACACCCCTTCCGCCATTAAATTTAAGTGATACTGATACTATATTTCCGAACAGTTCAATATATCAAAACACAGTTTCAAACATGAACAGATTAGTTAAATGCAGAGAGTTCAGTGGGTATCCCCAAGACAATGCAAAACAATTTTTGGACGAATTTGAATCATATTCTCTTTTAAATGAACTCAATGTATCAGACGAACGTAGAATTGCCGCTTTTCATCTTCATTTAAAAGGCCCTGCATTATCCTGGTTTTCGGCATTAAGTGACCAGTCAAAACGATCATGGGATACAATTGTCGTTTTATTCAAAGAAAAATATGTGAATTTAAATTGGCAAAGTTCCAAAGTAATGATGGAAAGCGAATTATTTCATCATTTACAATTACAGCCTGGCCAAAATCTGGAAGATTATTTTAGTAGTATTATTGATAAAGGTCTTTTACTTCAAAAGCCTGAACATGAAATGATGACAAAATTTATAACGGGATTACCAAATAAAATGGCATTCTTTGTGAGAGCAGGACACCCGACTGATACACAAACTGCTTTTACTTCAGCCAAAATGGCGGAGGCATATGGCTACAGGGATCATTCCGAGTCTGTAAATGCTGTTGGGCCGGCGGCCCCAAAACAAAAATCATATTATAAAAGAGATACTCCAAATGATCCAGTTGTCGACGATTTAGGACAACAAATTGAAAATTTAACTAAACTGGTAACAAATCAAGAACAAACGACTGCTTCTGCTTCTTCACAATCAGAAATTGACGATTTGAAAGCACGGGTCAAAACTTTGACAGATATTGTTCTTTCTAAAAATGACAAAAAAACTTCAACTCCTCCAAAGAAAGTCGATATTCCTACATTTGACAAGAAAATTGAATGTTTTAACTGTAAAGCCTTAGGACATACCCATGCATATTGTAACTGGATTGGTGTTGGTAAAACAACAAAAACTGTTTGTCAGCTATGCAAACACAATGGTCACGAGGCTTTAGCTTGTAAAGTACTGATAGCGTACCAACCAGGAAACTAGAAGAACCCGATGGACAGGCACACTCCACCGGGAATACTGATTTGAGTGCCAATATTAGTTTTGACAATAATGACAAATCATCCTTTTTATATATGCCTGTTCAATTTGATCAAATCAAAGTGGCAGCTTTGATAGATACCGGCAGCTCTATTTGTCTTATTTCTAAAGATTTATTTAATCAATTGCCAGAACGTTTTAAACTCTCTTTTGAACAAGTTAATCAAGAAATACGATTAGCCAATAACAGTACTGTTCAAGTTTTTGGTGTAGCTAAAATAAGTATTACGGTTCCGCAAGGACAGTGTGAAATAGACGTTTACATTTTGCCTTTCACCTCCCATCCGTTAATTCTAGGCACTGGATTTTTAAGGGACAACAATATAGTGCTAGACTTTAGTAGTAATACATTTAACACAAAATCTGCAAGGGTGCAAGCTTTTAAAAGACTTACAATTGAGCCAAATACTGAAATGTTGATATGGGGTCGTGTACCTGAACACTTACCACATGGACTAAATGGTGTTTGTTCTAATACCAAGTATATTTTAAACAAAGGATTAATGTGTGGTAAAACTTTAGTAACAGTATCATTGTCTCATAAAGTTCCTATAAGGATTTTAAATACAACCAGTCAACCTATTGTTATACCCAAGGGCAAAAACATTGCCGAATTTTCGACATTAAGTACTGAATATAGCTATGTACCTTGTCCTGAAAATGAACCTGTTGTTCAAAACATTCAATTAATTAGCGAGAAAGACAAAAAAAATGTTCCCCGACTTAATAATGAACAATTATTAAAGGTAAAAAACCAGTTTAACTTGTCGGAAGATTTAACTTACTGTGAGAAAGACAAATTGGCTGAGTATATACATGATAATATGGACATTTTTGTGACCGAAGAGAACCCTAGCATGGGACACACAACGATCGTAGAACATAAAATAACATTGAAGCCCGATGCCGTTGGCAAACAACAAAAGCCATACAGACTTTCACCAGAAAAGCGTGAAATATTGCGTTATCATCTTGACAACCTTCTAGAACAAGGTATCATTTCTCCCGTCAAGGAAACAGACGACTTACCTATCACAAGTCCGATAGTTCTTGTTGCCAAGCGAAACAATTCTGCTGATAAAAATTCACCTCAAAACTTCCGATTCTGCTGTGACTTC
>MJUU01047843.1:0-24711 GCA_002080025.1 Modiolus philippinarum | reverse complement strand
CTCTATAAAATGAAATGAAATGAAATGAAATAAGCCGTGAGAATACATACTGAGGAGTCTTTGTGTGTCATCCAAAAGAAATGTTGGATGAGTTGACGTTTTTATAAATTATTTTTCAAGACCTGCATACCATTACATGGTTATCCTGCGGAAAATATAAGATTTCCAAGTTTGTTGCTGTTTTTAGACTTTAAATATATATTATATATATAAAAAACATTTCTATTCAAATAACCATACAGTTGATGACTTTCAAGTTCAAGGCATTGAGAAACTATTTGGCAATGAAACTTACCGCAAAACCCAAGAAATACTGTGGAAAAATAAAATGAGAACGTATAAACCATATGGATTAAACACACAAGAGTAACAACGGGGCGGGGGTGGTATACGTTAACAAATATTTCATTCGGGAATTTACTGTATTAGTAACACTTTCTTTTCTTTTTCATTGAGACAACTTTACGTTGTAGGGGTTATGGCGGGAAATTTTTATTATTACCTTTATGATTATTCTGTAATATGTGTTTGACGTCTGTAATATATGTGTAAATAAAATGCCGCTGAGGAAGGCTGGTAGCGCGGCCGTAAGCTACGGCAATATGCTAAAATAGCGTTTATATATATATATAGTGGTCATGGTAGCAGTTCGTCCGATCGCTATTCCGTCCATAATAGGCGTACAACTCCTCCTGGACCACTTGGTAAAATTCAATGAAACTTTCACAGAATGTTCATTGGATGTTACCATAGAGCGCCAGCTATTTAAAAATTGGATTTTTTCTTTCTTTTTTTTTCTGTTGAATTTTTTTCTAGAGTAAAATGGGGGAGCGAGGGGCTTTACATTAGTGAACTTTGCTCACAGTTTTTCTAGTCTTAAATATGCTTTCTTTGCTAATCATTTTGTCCATTTGAGTAAACTTGTTCTCTACTATCTTGCTTTCATTGAAGTGTTAGATGTTACCTTAATTGCAATTTGCAAAGTTCCACTTCATAAAGGGGAAGTTCTAGTATGGGGGAAAACTAGTATGTGTATACACATACCAGATTTTCCGTAGGGGGAACTTCAGTATATACTCATTTCTAATATGGCTTCCTGTATTAGCTTTGTAAATAGAGTCATGTTATAATACCAATATAACACTCTTAGCACATGCGCAAAAGATGCATAGTTTCTGTTGCATATTTTGAATCTATTTTTCATTTTAACTGTCAAAATCATCTACCATCCACTAACAACTTTTTTAATTAAATTTGTTTCCGAAATTCATTATGGAATTTTTTCACTTGAAAAGGCAATGTTCGAGACAAACTTTAATTTTTCTACTTGTGACGTCACAAATAACATCGTAATGTCCGGTTCGTAAGCAGCGTCGGTTGGAAAGTTTGAATTGAGATTAAGAGGACTTGAGGCATTTTCTACAGTTAAATAAGCAATTTCATCAAACGAAAGTAAGTTTTTGTTGTATTTGTGGAAAGTTTTTTGTCCGTGTATTTGTTTATCGAAATCAAAATGTTACGGAACCATTAGATAGTCGCTGCTCGCTTCGGGTATAAAATGAGTGAAATTTCCATATCAGAATCGAAATAAATCATACCCGCCAAATACTATATTGTCATTATAACATGGGCTTTCGTTGTTTTTGCATATTTTACCCCTCGCTAACGCTCGGGATAAAATATTTGCAAAAACAACTCAAGCCCATGTTATAATGACAATATAGTATGGCGGCCATGTTTTATTTCTTAATTTTCCCCGGCGGAAAATCCAGTATACACTAGATTTTCCGGAGTGAAATCTGAATATATACTCATTTTTCCGGGGGGAAATCCTGGTATGGGGGAAAGACTAGTACGTAACACCGGCACTAGCAAAAGCCAGCGGTAGGGTTAAACCGGTTTATGGGTACCCAAACCACCCCCCCCCTTTCTCTGGCCCGTTTCCCTATAGTATAGTAAACATACGAATGAAACCCAATACAGGTAGACTACTAACTCCATGACCACAATCTTGAAAGGAGAGAATATGACAATACGTAATTTTGAAAGATGGGTCAAGGGGTGCTCGCCGCTAATCTGCCGGCTAGCTATCTGGATTAAATCTGGATTACACACGAGTTATTCCTACTCATATGGTCTTCTCCATACATGGATTTGCAAAAATAAAGACAAGTGTAAAAAAATATAAGAAAATAAAAGAAATATCTATAATAAATAAACACAAACTCAGCAATTATTTCAGTCTAGGCTGACTCATCCCAAGTGCTGAATTAGCTGTTGAATATTTTATGTTTCTAAAGATTTTTAATTTGAATTGTAAGTCAAATATCTCGTCCATGGAAACCGTTTAACTTCTTTTACAAATAATTTTATGAAAGAATATGGAGTAAATAATTATGAGGCCATAAAACATGTGTTAACCCCAACTGCAATAATTTAAATGAGCTGTATGGTAATTTCGGAAATTTATTCCTCATCAGCAGCACTAAAAACCCGACTTCGGAAATCCATTATTGCAAAAAATGTTTAAAATGCATAAAACCAAATGAAATCCGAATAATATTAATTATCAAATATAGCTAAGGACAAAACTTCGATGGAGGGAGTTAAGGGGTAGACCTAGGGAAGCCTAAAATTTTCTACTCGTTAATTTTTTTTTAATATTTTCAGTATTAAAACTACACATGTTCATGTCGACTTAACGCAATTTTCAACAATTTTTACCGTCCCGTTTTATGTCTAGTGGTCATCAAAGATGTCTTGTTTCCTCATATTATTTGGTCCGTTCAGGACTTTATTGTGGTGTATAAAATTGGTTCTAATTAAATTTGTAGTTGATTTAGAATTATTTTAGATGTAAAATTTTGTAGTTTAGTCATGTGTGAAAGGAAGCACAAATAATTATAGTAAATTTTACTAGTTTCAACTGAAATACATTGGTGTTCTGAACAGAATAGGCTGAAATTTTTACTCTATTTTGATCACTATTAAACACTTCTTGTAAAAAATTCTGTCCTTTAATTTTCACAAAAAAACTGAGAATAGAAATAAAATTAGAATATGTAAGATATATTAAAATTTTAGAAAATTCTACCGTCCCATTTTATTCTTAATTTAGAATAAAGTGGGTAAACATCATTAAAATTGTTGAATCTGTACTATAAATTACCTCCCTTGCAAGAAATCCGACTTTTACATATTTTCATTATCTTTGGATAGCATTGCAAAATTGTACAATAAAATGCACAGATTATAAATAACTGGAAATTTGGTAGTTGTTTTCATGACAAAATGAATATATGTTTTTTGTTGGAAAGAAATTACAATTTACGAATTTTGATCATACCTGTTGTGATGATTCTATTTGTTTGTGTAAGTAATAAAAAAGTGCAAAACAGAGTTATCTCCTCCTACTTCAGGTCTACCCCCTTAAACCTTAGGTTTTAGAATTTACATAAATTTTGATAGTAGTGTACACATGAGATATAATCTCATGTACAGGTACACTATATCTAAGAAAAATAAAGAGCATACATCTCTAACACGGGGAATAACAAATAAGCATGTGTGATGCGCCGTCGTTTATCTATTATTTGGATGCAAACACAGAAACGTTAAACGTTTGTCTAATTTTCATCATCTTCGTTAAGGGAGTATTAGAGTGTCAGATTTCAGAAGCATTCGATATCCTCAGGTTTTATCCATTTAAACAAGGTTAAATCTTTTTGTACATGTACCATATTTTCTTGGTCAAAGGTCACCTTAAAATGCATAAAATAGACAATGTATACAATTTTACCAACTTCCAATTATATTTCCATATATTTTAAGGCATAAAAATAGCTAATGAAAATTGAAGGAAAACTCTAGAGGGAACTGTTTCCCGCCAAATTTTTGACGATGTATATCTCAAAATTTCTTACATGGATTTTCAATTTTTTTTGCTCAAGTTGTTTTATTAGCAAAGCTCTTCAAAACAAATGGGCACAGTTTAAATTTTAATTACAAAATTTCTGACACTCGTACTCCCTTAATGTTGTCTCTCTTTGATTTTATCTGCACTGAAGAGACATAAGTTATCGAAATGCGCATATGTAGAAATTAAATTCACAGTAACTTCGGTATTTAGTTATTTGTGTTATCCTTATACTGTGGAAGTACTTTTATTCTTGGACATCACTTTTCGTGGTTTTCATAAAAATTACTATTACGTGTGCACTTAAATTCGTGGTTTGGAATTCGATGTATTAAAACTCTATGGAAAAAGCATTTCGTTGGGAACTGAATTTCGTGGTTTTAGCGAACCACGAAATCCACGAAAATTGGAACCCAACGAACAATAGTACTTTCACAGTATTGTTTTGTATTCTTGATTTATGGTTTTTGGTCGTTGGTTCGGTATTCGTTTGGCAATTTATTCTCGAAATGGCGCAACCTACAGAATTTTAATTTACTTCAATTTTTGGTATTTCGTTTTTATACAATAAAATCAAAATCATGAGCAAAATTTTCCTGAACCTTGGAAGTTTTTTTCCTTATATATGCTTAATAATGTAGACTGTAACCGATGCAAAATGTCTCGTCACAAAATTTTATTTGTCACGAATTCGCCTTTTTGGGATCGAGCTTGATTCGTTCCAGAAGAATTCTAAGAATGATTTGTGATAACAAACATGTTATACCAAAAACCACGTAAGCGTTAAAAAAGATTTCGTAAAGATACAAGCTCAGTTTTGTGAAAGAGCGGCGCGCAGAATCCATTTTTACGATATCAATATGACTCTGCTAATACGTACTTTTTGCCAACTCGCAAATTGAAAAGTGCGGAATAGCATAATTATAGACTTCATTACAGTTTCTGTCGCCCAAAAAGACAGTACAAATTACTTACTTTTATAAATATTTGAAGATACGGGAACTTTCTTAGTTGTGTTTTGTTTGATAGAATTGTCAAACTCCGCTGTGATTGCAGTATACGGACTACTAATAATAATGACTGCCTTTTTATATGGTTCTTTCCCTGTCCATGGTACATGTGTACTATATGTTAGTATGTGTCTGTTTTGTAAACAGTTCCAAATAAAATGTTCTCCTTGATCTTTACAGAATGTATTTCCTGTGACGATGCCTGTGAAAAAAGATGTACATTTTCATTATAACAGGACTATGTTTCAATCGTTACTGCTTGGCCGTTTACCGTATTAATTCCACGTACGCATTAGGTATAAGTATGTGCTATCTGGATTTTGACATCTGTATATTGTAAAATATCATCCTGTGAGCCAGAATATGAAGCACAGGGGCGAGTGAGCGCAGCGAACGAGTCTCAAGCTTCATATTCTGGCGAGCAGGATGATATTTTACAATAATCCAGCTTTCAAAATTCAGATAACCTATCGTCTTTTATTTCTTCTTTCTATACAATAGTTGACAAGGTTTAATGTCATATTCTCTCAAGGTTGCGCGGGAAATGGGGTTCATTCCCTTTTTTACAAAATGAGAAATATGTTGTAGTTATTTTATCAATGCACAATATTTTTTGTCGGCTAACGTTATTAAATTTAGAAATGTTTAGATCAAACCAAGTTAGTAAATTGAAATAAAGTCGGTTTTCATTACAGAACATCTCAATAGGGTCTGTAAGTCTCGCTCAATTTTGGAACTTCCGGGTACAAAATTTGTACCCGGAAGTTGCATTTTTTACAGAAAAATATGACGTTTTAAGCAGAAAAATTGGACGTCATAATCCTATAATGTCATATTTCGGCGGGAAACGTTTTCAAATTCCGATTTTATCGTGATTTCTCGGTGTCACATGACGAGACTTACAGACCCTATTGTTTACATTTGTCTGCAAGTTCCTAGGCAAGTTAATGACGTCACAATGTAAACAAAATGGTGGCTCTGCTGAAGTTATCAGCGACCTAGTTTCCGTAGTTTTTCGAACGTCTCGTTTGTATTTTTGTGTATTGGTGACGGTAATTTGTTTACAAAATTGAAAACAGAAAATGAAATAGATTTTTTATCTAATAGGGTCTCTAAGTCTCGCTCAATTCCGGAACTTCCGGGTACATTATCTGTACCGGAAGTTACATTTTAAACAAAAACATATGACGTTTCAGGCAAAAAATTTGAACGTCGCGTATATGCAGTATAAAGGCCTTGTTGCCATGGCGAACTACATGTGGAATCTGCAACTTTTCAGTAATTTCATAAAAAAATTTTATAACAGTGCAATGCACATACGTTGACTGGACTTGTATGTACTCTTGAAGTAACTTCCAGCAAAACAATGAATACGAAGTTAATTAACAGTGAAGCGGTGTTATATTTAGCCAAAGAATCGGACATATTATAAAGCAATAACAAAACATTAAGAGAAATCCTTTTCCCGACAAACTTTGATATCATTTATATAAATAATTGGCATATATAAGTTTCAATTCAGGCGCGGATCCAGGCAATTTGAAAAGGGGGCTCCGATTTGAAATTAAAGGAAAATTCGCCGAGTGGAGTGATATGCGGAAATATTTTGGGGGTATTTCTTCATAAAACATCAGGATATTCATTAAAAATACATGATTGTACAGAAAAGGGGGGGGGTCCAACCCCCGGAACCCCCATCTGTATCCGCCAATGCAATTAATCAATATACCTAGCTTTTGCCTTCCACTCAAACTCCATTTTAAATTAATTTAAATAGATCGAATCATGCATAAAGAATTATAATTATGTAATATATATAGTCTCAACTATTAAACAATACCGTGTTCTGGTTTGATCATGATGTTAAACTTTCTAGTTTCTTTTCAATTCACATTGTGTGTTACGCATACTTGTTTCGTTAGATATAACATGTATAATTAATTAAGGAAGTTGTATAATATTTTATTGGTTTGAAAAATGAATTAACGCACCATTAAGTATGCTAGAAATACATATTAGGCCAAAGTTGTGTTTTTCTCTGTTTTGCGTCCGCGTGCGGGTAGTTTTTTGCCGGTTGTGTGGTGAAAACAAACACAAAAGTTTTTTTCGTTTTGTCAAAAAAATTTGAAATTTTGATATACCGGAGATAACAGTATACCGCAAATAGTTTCTTTCCCCTACAAATTATTCCCCCGTAGAAAAGAAAACATGTTGTTTGGAAAATTAAAAATTATGAGCACAAAAGGTGCATAAAACTATTGGAAGTATCACCGGAAATAGTGTATGTCTCCCTGTCAAAGGATGTAATACCAGACCCTTTCTCAGTTTTGCCCATAACATAACCGGCACTTATTTTGGCAAGTCTACATTTGTCGTACCAGACCCTTTCTCATTTTTGCCCATAACATAAGTTAACCGGAACTTATTTTGGCAAGACTATATATAATTTGTCCAGTTAAACTCTTATTTAATAAATTGTTCCTGTTTCCAACCAAAGGGGGTAAGAAAATCGAAGTATCATTGGGTTTGAAATGGAATGCCATTGACGGTGTTATTTTTTTTATCTTATGTTTTCTAAGGGGAATCTATGAAAATCAATTAAAAGGTGACTAGTCTACACATGGAAAAGGCCTTTAATGCCTTATTGAATAGCAAAGTACCACTCATGTATCGAAGAAATTTCTGATGAATGAATGTAAGCCAAAAGAGTGTCATGTGAAATAGTGTCCGGTCGTGATAAATTTGTATTGAGACCATCAATAGAGACTGAAAGTAATCATTCTAGTGTTTTATTCCATCCAATAATGAGACTGGACAGTATTTCATGATGGAATATGTATACAAAAACTTGCAAAATTTTGTCAATAGTTGTCGGATTTAATTTTTATAAGGCATGAACCACTTCATTTCATGGGGCCTGGGATTTTTACCTGAGCCGGGAAATTTTTTCGCCCGCTTCGCTGGCCAGATTATTTTTTTTCTCATATTCACTTTGCTAGGAAATTTTGTTGAGCCAGGCTTTTTGCAAATGGACAGAATCAGGACCAGATTATTTTTTTCGGCCCAGATGCTAGTCAAAAAATTTTTTGGGGCAAAAATCGGAGCCAGAATTTTTTTTTCTAAAAAAAACCAGCCCCCCCCCCCCCCCCCCCCNAATGGTCCGTGCCTAACCGGGTTTCGAAAGTACATGTAAGGGGTAATACAGTTTAGCTCTTTCCGATCATCTGTCTGTGGGTCCACACTCTTGAACTCATCATTTTCTTCCTGTTCTGCTCATAGCAAATGTGTAGTTTGAAACTTACTATGGCGTTTTGAACCACACCTCTGATTCAAATCCTGGAGTAATTGTCCTTCACCTATCTACTTCCTGTTTACTAATAGCTTTTTTTTTTTCATTGTGGAATACATGGAAATTTTCAAGACATTTTTTTTCGGATTGTGTATATAACGAATTGACATTTGGTCTTGAAGCTTTCAGTATGAGGAGTTGTACCCTGAAACTCTATATGTTATTTGTTCATAATAAGCTCAGAGCTTATTGACATAGCAATGTCATAATGACTTGTGATATCTTGTTCCTACAAAAGACAGCAGGCTATGCATATGACACATGGTTCATTATCTCAATATCCATTTATTTTCTCTTGAGGAGTATGTCAAAATGGCAACCTAACAAAAGAATAAAAGCATGAACCAAATGAAACCCTTAGGTTCTTGAAGCAGTCTTTGATATATTTTTATATGCACATATTTTGAACCAAAGGCAAGTAGTATCTATCATGTCTATGAAATTGGAGACTGAGGCACTTTACCGAAATCAGATTTAGAACAGCTTTTATCTCGAGTATTATGATATATTCAACCCTTTAAAAATGATATATCATTTATACTCAGGTACACAGTGCCCATACTATGTATGAGAAAATCTTTATATGTGCAAAAAATTTTGTATTTTTTTTCTGTGTGTGTTTTTTCTCCTTGCTGGCTGGTAGGTTTTCAGAAAATGAGTTGACGCAAAACAAATAAAAAAACAGACACGGCCTTATTTATTCATTCAATGCATTAGCAATACAAGGTCAATGGAAGCATATCCTGTATTTTAAGTTACACCATTATAATCGGGAATTCCATTAAAAATCGACATCATGAGCTCTACGTATTTTGCAACAATGAGGAGAATCAATACATCAGACAAAAAATTCCGACTTATCGACTGGCACATCAAAATGATTCAGCGCAAATTCTATTTTGTGCAAGTTGTGCTAATGTACTCCCTTGAAATATTGCGCATGTTTGTATGGAATTTATCATATTGTTTGTAGTGGCGCCAATTTATGTTGCTTTGATTTGTATTTGTTGTTTTTGCTGCATCCAAAACTGCAATATCCTGGTCCTTTGCCTCTCCGGTACACGTTGAATCTGTAATCGTTGCCTACGGAAACCCAGAGGTGTCATTAGAAAAAAAATGTCGTAAATTTTTTTCATGACGTGTCGCAATTTTGACAAAGTATGTCGTTACTAAGACATAGCGTTTTTCGACAACAAGCAAAGAATTTCGCTCAAACCGGTGCTAAGGGCCGTCTTGAACTTACTATGATGCATGAGTACCGCTCATTATTGAAGGCATCATGTTGACTTCAGGATGAAGAACAACAATAAAAGCATTGTTTCTTTGCTTGTTTTTACCATGTATTTGTAGAGACTTTTTCTCGTGTTCATTTACTCCATATCTTTTCATTCACCATATAGCTATATGCCATGATTAGGAATATGTTGTAATTACGACATACATTATAATGTTATTTTTTTCCAGAGCATAGCTATGGGTTTCGATACTCTCGTACCAATTTGATGTTTCGAATGTCATAAACTGTTGTGTTGAAAACAAAAAAAAATATTGTTTGAAAACGTTCTTTGATTTTATTTTAAAATTGGAAGATAAATATGGTACCCAGTCATGACCAGTACTGCTTAATTTATTTCAATTCATGACTGAGATATAAAGTTATAAGCAGTACCAAAATTGTCGTCATACGCTAGCTTCACCCACTCTTAAATAATGGGCCTGTCACAGAGTTTCAACAATATACACTGTTTACTTACAATAAAAGTCAACTATAAATGACATATTTTTGAAAATATGCCATTTGGGTAGTACAGCATCGGTGGATCCAGAAGTGGGTGTCCGTGATGAATTTAAAAATGGTAAAAAAATCAACAGGAATTTTCTAGAACCCCTAGGTACCACCTTTTGAGGCTGAATCCGCCAGTGAAGAGGCATAACAAGAATATCATTTTCCTTGACTCCTGGATTATGGAAGCATTTACGAATCCTATTTACCCCTATGATCAGTTAGAGAATAGTATTATTTGTCGTTTTGGGCCTCGATACACACCTATTTATATAATGACCGTTCCAAGTCGGGAATATGAAGGCTTGCATGAAATGTTCTGTGTTTGTTTGTGTGTTCCCGATACTGTCGTACGTCTTATGGATTTTCCTTACTGGTCTCCCATTAATTACTTCGGACTTTTGTTGTCACTTTTATATATGACCTACTTAATTTGTTTGAAGGCAATTATTTCTTTAGTTGGATTGATTTAAAGAGACAATAGTAAAAGTTATTTCTTGCGGAGTACCAAAAGGACAAGACTGCATACAGCTGATCAAGACTAAAGAGGCCCGTCATGGGTTTCTTGATTACCTGATTATCACGGCATTTTTTTAATGACTATTTGATTACAAGGGCATTTATTTAATGATTATTTGATTATTAGCTTGCATTTTTATATATTTTTTATTACTAAGCCAAAAATTTATTGATTACCAAGGTAAAAATTTAATGATTATTTGATTACCAAGGCAAAAATTTAATGATTATTTGATTCCTAGGACCCCCCCCATCAGGACCCTCACTAAAAACTAAATTACATAACTTATTCCCAGCATACAGCCACTTAGACAACTTAAGTCTCTTCAGTGTATATCAAGTAAAACATTTTGAAAATCAATCATCGAAATATGTTTTAATAGAGAGAGTAACAAATAATAAAATAAGAAGAAAGTGATAGTGAAAAAAAAACTAACGAACGAAATAAAAAAAAACAAAAAAAACCCAAAAATTAAAGCAAAAAAAAAAAACAAAACAAAAACAAAAAAAACTAGAGGTTGTCGGAACGACAGCTATCCTCGCACTTCCTGTTTGCCAGAATGCAGAGAAAACAGTTTATTTACACCCTGGGCATAATTTTTATAAATATTTTTGAAATCAAACTATTCAAAGTCATTATTTTTACAAAAAGAATTTAAGGATATATGATGGTTAGGCTGAATTCCAAAAAAATAAGTGGTCTTTGAGACTTTCAGGAAATTTACCACGATTGGAATCAAATATTTTTGAAATCTAATTTATTAAAGTGTTTGTCCTAAACTTAACTATTTAGGTATGGTTGCTAGGTAAAATTCCCAAAAATAAGCGATCTTTGAGACTTTCAGGAAATTTACCAAAATTGGAATCAAATATTTTTGAAATCCATTTAGTAAAAATGTTTGTCATTAACTAAACAAATTATTTTAGTATGGTTGCTTGGTAGAATTCAAAAAATAAGTGCTCTTTGAGACTTTCAGGAATTTTACCAAACATGGAATCGCATTTTAGAATTCTAATTATTCAAAATCTCATTATCTATCAAATAATTGCTAAAATGCATAATGATATGCTCAAATTTTAAAAAATATGAGTCTTTGACATTTTCAGGAAATTTACCAAAGTTGGAACCGGAATCATAATTCCGAAAGCTTATTGAAAATCTACAGACTATATGCAACAATTCTGCATAAAGATTTTATCCCTAAATCCAAAAATGTAGGAGGATTTGTGTCACATGCCACATGTGCCAAAATCAACAACTTTAAGCATTTGTCAAAATCAATATCTTGGGGCCTCTTGTTTGCACAAAGATAAAGATAAAAAAAAATCCGAAAGCTTATTTCGCATCTACAGACTATATATGCAACAATTCTACAACAAAAATAAATCCATAAATGTAGCAAGAGTTTGTGTCACATGCCACATGTGTAAAACTTGACATACTGGGGCCTCCTGTTTGCATCAAGAGCAATATCAAAAATCCGAAAGCTTATTGCGCATCTACAGACTATATGCAAAAATTGTACAACAAAATTAAATCCCTCAATCCAAAAATGTAGGAGGAGTTTGGGTCACAAGAAAAGTGTGACGGACGGATAGACGGACGGACGGGCGGACAGACAGACGGAGGGTATAACAATATCAAAACAAAAATAAGCAAACAAAAAACAAATGGAAACGGAATTACTTAATTATTGATCTGATATATGTCTGGTCTACCTGTGACTCTTTGTAATAAGTCCTGAATCCATTCCGCTCCAGATTCTGGGAAACTGGCAATGGCTATTAAAGGAACGGGTTTTTCACTCAATGCTAATTTTCTGGTTTTACATGGTTGTGGTGGTTGCAATGGAGCCTGTTTATGTATGGTTACAGTCTCTGGATTGTATGCAGTCGTCCTTCAAATATAGATATAATCAAACTAATATTTATTTTAACAAAGATACCAGTATATCAGCTACCTGTTGAAAAAAAAATGGTCAAGCAACATTAGGCTCACAGTAAAGAGGTCCCTTTACTAAAATACTTCCATTTTCCCGTTTTTCTGTTGAGAAATAATTGTACAAATGTTCTTTAACAGCCTACTTCGTCACAGTCTAAGTTTTCAGCGTATTCCGCCTCACTCCCGACTTCTGTTCCCTCTTTCATGTAAGCCTTTTAGGACGATTCAGCTTCTTGTTCACTAAACATCCCTTTGAAAGCCAAAAGTACAATTTGGTTTCTTTCATCTTGTTCTCTCTATTTACTCTTATAATGAACACAATTTGAGTTTCCTTCATTCTGTTTTTTTTTCTTCTTGATCGTACGACGAAGTGATATATAGAATCCACAACCTTATCAAGTCTGAAACGACATTTCTACACCACACTAGTTAAATTTCAAATTTTTTTAACGCGCAAGCGTTTAAAATATTTGAAAATGTAAGAATCAAGAGTGTAGAAATGTCGTTTTTCTAATGATTTCAAGGAGATTTTGGACAATAACATGACCCCCCATTTTCTGTGTCCGAAGTAAATGCGTTCTTTGAACATGACGTAATCAGGCATGTTCGCCTTAATAAGCTTTTCAATACAATGAATATTGTATTACAGCTGAAATTGCACAGGAATTACCAGAGTGTCTCGGCATTGGTGAGACATGTAGATGCTTTGATGAAGAATATAAATTCTGCAGACTCTCGCGTGCAGCTTTCATGCACATGTGTGTAAGCGCCCTAAAACAGCGTAAAATACGCCATTATTAGACAGGCATTATTATAAGATAATTCATTTTATAAGCTTTATTCAGATCGTATAACACAAGTTAATATATTTGAAATATTGGCTTGAAAATGCTTATTTATTCAAAAAATTTCCAGAAATTCTGCATGAAATCTAAAATATTTTGAAGAAAAAAACGGGGATTCAATCACCACCCCTGGACCCTCTTTGGACACGCCAGTGAGTTTATTTTTTATCATTAACAAATATACAAAACCATATTTATTAGTCAGTGTCAAGTATAGAACAAACAAAATAAATAAATATTTTTAGAAAGATGTAATTATTATACCAAATAAGAATGTAATTACTTATTGAAATATTTACACAATGTTTTTATCCACACGCATTTTCAATTCACAAATGGCCTTAACATTGCTAATTTAAAATAAAATTCAAAATGGTATTTTCTAAAACAAGAAAAATAAAAACAATTTGGCTCTTGAAATTTTTTTCATCCGCCTAGCTCTTTACCAACCAAACATTCTAAAAGTTGATAATGAATCTACAAATGATTCCTATGGTATACGACATTTCTTCACTCGAAATGGTTAAAAGGTGAATGAGAGGGTATGAGGTAAATGCAAATGATTGATTGATTGATTGATTGATTGATATGGGTTTTAACGTCACTTTCAGAAGTATTCCTGCTATCTCATGACGACGGTCAGTTGTAGTGGTGGAGGAAGCCGAAGTACCCGGACAGAACCACCGACCTTGGGCAGGTAACTAACATACCTTATCACTTACGATTGGCCTAGTTCGATCACCAACCACGGTAACTATGGTCGAACTAAAGCGTGATCGAACTGTCACTGGTTCGACCAGAGTGACGTCTATGGTTCAACCATTTTGAAGCGTGGGTTTCTCTGGTTCCAAGATGGCGGCACGAGGTTTGTTTGTTTAATTGTCGTTTTTGATAAAAGGGAATAAACATTTACAGCGGATTTAAGTATTATGTATTAGTAGTAATGCTATCAAGGTGACTTTATACATATTTTGTGGTGACAATAAGCCTGTTTGTGTTTTAAACAAGTTAATTTTATACATAACAATCATTGATAAATTCCCGGATAAATTTCTCGTATCATGCAGAGCTTTGCGATTACAAGTGCACGGTCGAGGGCAGTGCCGATCACAATTATATATCGTTAAGGGTTTTAATTTTTAGTTTTCACAACATTTTTCTAAACAGGGGCTCAATTTTTCTCTAGTTTCATAATTGAATTAAACAGAGACAAATAATTATATGTCTCTGATTTAAAGTAGCAGCCTCAATAAACACTTGGAGGACAACTGTTCGGATGTGTAGTTTGTAACTATAGGGATCTGGTGATCGGATGAAAAACAAACGATGATTTTCTTCCTCCTCGTCGTCGAACATTTCCAAAATGCACATTTTGTTTAAAAACGCCGCCATATTCACTAATCTACTGGTACTAAAATGGGTTCGATCATTCAGGTGACCAGACATGCGCAATAACACTGACTAAACTAAACTTTGGTTGATGATCGAACTAGGCCGATTGTAAGTCGAGCGTACCTTTTTTTAAGTACAAAGTTGGACACGAACTCACACCGCAGTGGTGATAGACTACAGTAGTTGTATAGGTAGTAAAACTACATTAACCGCTCGGCCACCCAGGCCCCTAAATGCACATGAGACAAAGTCTCTACAAATAAATGGGGAAAGCGAGCAAAGGAACAACGACTTTATTGTTTTTCTTCATTTTAAAGTCGCCATGAGTCCATCAACAATGAGCTTTACTCATACCTCATAGTAAGTTCAAGACAGCCCCTAGCACCGGTTTTGAGCGGAATTCTTTGCTGATTGTCCAACAACGCTAGGTTAATGTCTTTCCTGGTCAAGGATGCGGGATTATCAACAAACATTAATTAAACTGACAAAGTGATCTCACATCACTGTCATCCATTGCCCGACAAAAGCACTTAGTGTCTTAAGCTAGTGGAGGATTACAACATATATAAAAGACAATCATAGGGCATTCATCAAGTCGATTGTAAGAAATCTCGGCATTATAAAATAGTGAGACTCAAAATTTCAAAACGAGAAGATTGCCAGTTAATTCAAAGTTTCGAAAATTTAACTACTGAAAGTCGAAAGATGCGGCGTCTTACAGGGTTGTTGTGTTACAAGTATGTACACATTTTATTCTTCACAATGATATACATTAACAATGAAGGGATATGGAGTAAATGCAAATGAGACAAAGTCTCTACAAATACATGGCAAAACACAGCAATGGAACAACGCTTTTTTTGTTGTTCTTCATCGGGGCATCACTGTTCCATTTTAATTCAAAAATAGAGTTTGAATGCAAAGAACGGCAAAAAGTTTAAGTCCGTTATCTATAGATAAAGGGTATCTATAATTATCACATATACCATGTAATTACTTTCTAAATATTAAGAAAATGCTATTTTTTATTAGTATGGATGTTCACGGTATATTTATTTATTCTTTGAATTTCAATAAAAAAGTTGTATTTTCAATGATAGACCATAGACGATTAGAGTACTTATAATATCTAAAAAAAAATGCGAGACAAAATTATTATCATATTTTGCTTTGCAATTGTATATGATTTAGTTGTGTATTGCATTGCTGAATGCATACGCTATTGCATTTGAGATGCAAGTCTCTGCATGACCACTTAATATTGTTACACATATAGAATGGGTATATTTTATTGTGCAATTTTAAAAAACAATGTATATGTATAAAATAAATTAACAAATAAAGAAGGCATATTTCACAGAAATTCTTGCACATAAAAATGGCAAAGATTATTCATATTTCTCCTATGAAATTCATTATACTTTAATTAATTTTAACATATCATTTAATAAAGAGGGTGGTAAAGGGTTATTTTCGTGCAACGTTTTTGGCGATTTATAAATTCGTGTTTTCGTGTTTTGTGTTTTTATTCCTCGTGTTTTCGTGTTTGCATTATTTCACGTGCCTCGTTATTGTCCATATTTTGAGCTCGTGATTCGTTTTGGATATTTCATATTTCGTGCGTGTTCATTTTCCTGTAAAAAAACGAGACTTGTTACAATTAGAATTGTAACGGTACCAGAAAGTATCACAGAGCAAAATTTCAGATTTTCATTGATTTTAAGAGCTTTCAAGTAAAAAAAAAACTTAGATAAGATGCATGAATTACCATAAATGATAATTGCTTCTGAAGTTTTCGGCCAACTCCGATCAGCAATTTTCCTTATTTCGTGATTGGCCATTTTTATCACTCGTGTTTCGTTTTCGGCATTTTTTAAGCACGTTCTTTCGTGTTGGGGAACCCCCTTTACCACCCCCAATAAAATGAATAAAAAAATATTAACTTAATAAAATTTTAAATTAGGTGTTGTTTGTAGTTGATTCGGGCGTCATACTAGGAGTCTGAGTGTTCATGTGATCTAGTGAAACTTAATCATAGATAAACAATTAATTAACATATATATGGACATCTGTTTTTAATGTAAAATTTGTCCTTAGACTAGCGTAACATATACAACTTTAATTTGTGACAATATAGTAGAAATCAACAATTAAAATGAGAAAAAACAATATGATACAGAAACGTCAATAATTTATCCATGCAATAAAAAAATGGTTCGTTTTGGCAGAGACATATAATTGCATGTATATGTCGCTGGTTTGTGTGAGAAGATTATAATGGTCTTAATTTTTCTTTCTTTCTTCTTTATAGCTTGTCTTTCACACTTTTAATTGTGGCATAAATCTATCATTTTATTCGGCTTTATCTATCTTTTTCTAATGTCATCTCAACTTTAAGTGAAAGATGGCCATTATGCATAAATGTATGATTTTAATGACATGTCTATGGGTTATGCGAAATTTGGTGTAAATGTGCATTCCTTATATTTTGTGTTTTAAATGTGAATCCAGTGCAAATCCCTTTTGAACTACTTCTACATACAAAATATGTCTCAAGGGTTTGTGTTTGGTTATAGTTCTTAAAAAATGTGTTAAAGGGAAATATTAGAGAAGGGTTTGTATTCGGTTAAAATAGTTCATAAAATGTAGAAAAATTAAATGTTAAAGGAAAATATTAGAGAAGGTTCTATTAGAACGAAATAAAACAATTGCAATATAATAAAATAAGTGTATGCAATGAATAAAATGTCTAACAGGACTTATTCTAAATTTGTTCTTGTGCATAGTAAAATAAAACATCGTCTTTTTCCATAGATGATTTAGTTCTGGCATAAATGAATACAGAGGGACTTCTAAAATTAAGTCTTACGTCGAAAAGACATCAACCAGTCATACATCTAAGCTCATTCCATACTCGATGTTATCAGCAATTTTATTGTTGTAAAATATAATGTCGATCGACCCTTGTTTGTTTTGTTTGGTTTTGTTATTCACATCACAGCAGGGTTCCACAAAACACTGATAATACATGTCCTATGTCTGGTAAAATCAAAATCATGCGAGATAACTCGTACTATCTCCAGATGAGGACGATAGTTGCACATGGCTAGGGGCCGTCTTGAACATACTATGATGTATGAGCATAGCTCATTGTTGAAGGCCTCATGGTGACTTCAAAATGAAGAACAACAATAAAAGCGTTGTTCCATTGCTTGTTTTTCCCACGTATTTGTGGAAATTTTGTCTCATTTGCATTTACTCCATATCCCGTCATTGCTTATTATCAGAATAAAATAAAACAACATCATCAATTGACAGTTTGACTTCTACATGCATATACTATGAAAGCTAGATATGAAGGAGGAAGATATCTTCAAGGCCGATTCAGATTTATTATTCAAGATTGTGTTTATTTTCCTGCTGTCTTTCTATCAATCAATCTTTATTTTTATTTCATATTTTTATGATAATTCTAATGAAGGATTTGTATAGTGAGAAGGATTTGTCTCGTAAGATCCACCGAAGCGAGATTTTGGTTAACTCGCCACTACAATTGCTATACTCGCTTCAAACGCATAAACATATTGCTTTAAAGCAATCTTTTATTTTCCATTTCTAAACACGGCACGATATCTATGATACATTTCATGTATAGGTTTGTCAATTTTGCATATCAGATCGAGATATAGGCTGCCATTTCATGTTTATTTAATGAAATCAAGTCCCATCCTCTTCGGCGTGCATTTTAGATCGTTATATTTTGAAACGAATAATGGCCAGATATAACTATTCCATAAACCTGAAATTTCTTCAACGAATTGACAAAACCATAACAAGTGAAGGAAGTGTGTTTTATACCTGTTTATATCCCAATCTCGGCTTTTATGGAAAATAATTAATCGTCGTACCACGCTGTAACCTCTCGTGTTTTGAAATGGTCACAAACAAAACTAGATGTTGTCGGAAACGGCAGCAATCCCCGCACTCCCTGTTTGACACAGAAAACAGTTGTTATACACCCTTGGCATATTTTTTTTATTATTTTTTAAATCTACCTATTGCTAGTCATTATTGTTACTAAAAGAATTCTAGGATATATATGGTTGCTAAGTAGAATTCCAAAAAATAAGTGGTCTTTGAGACTTTCAGGAAATTTACCAAGATTGGAATCAATATTTTTGAAATCCAGTTGATGAAAATATTTTTCCTAAACTACATAAACATTTTAAGTATGGTTGCTAGGTAGAATTCCAAAAAATAAGTGGTCTTTGAGGCTTTCAGGAAATCTACCAAAATTGGAATCAAATATTTTTGAAATCCAATTTATGAAAATGTTCGTCCTAAACTACACAAACATTTTAAGTATGGTTGCTAGGTAGAATTCCAAAAAATAAGTAGTCTTTGAGACTTTCAGGAAATTTACCAAAATAGGAATCAAATATTTTTGAAATCCAATTTATGAAAATGTTCGTATTATACTACACAAACATTTTAAGTATGGTTGCTAGGTAGAATTCCAAAAAATAAGTGGTCTTTGAGACTTTCAGGAAATTTACCAAAATTGGAACCGCCTTTCAGAATCCTAAGTTTTCAGAATTTTGTTTTTTACCAAACACTTGTCAGAATATAAGATAATATGCCAAAATCTAAGAAAAAATATGTGTCTTTGACATTTTCAGGAAATTTACCAAAGTTGGAACCGGAACCAAAATTCCAAAAGCTTATTGCAAATCTATAGACTATATGCAACAATTTTGCATTAAGATTTGATCCCTAAATCCAAAAATGTAGGAGGAGTTTGCGTCACATGCCACATGTGTCTAATCCACATCTTTGGGTCTTTGTTAAAATTGACATCATGGGGCCTCTTGTTTGCACAAAGACCAATATCAAAAATCCGAAAGCTTATTGCGCATCTACAGACTATATGCAACAATTCTATAACAAAATTAAATCCCTAAATCCATAAATGTAGAAGGAGTTTGTGTCACATGCCACATGTGTAAAAATTGACATCATGGGGCCTCTTGTTTGCACCAAGACCAATATCGAAAATCCGAAAGCTTATTGCGCATCTGCAGACTATATGCAACAATTCTACAACAAAATTAAATCCCTAAGTCCAAAAATGTAGGAGGAGTTTGAGTCACAAGAAAAGTGTGACGGACGGACGGACGGACGGACGGACAGACGGAGGGTATAACATTATCCCCGAACTTTCTTCGAAAGTGCGGGGATAACAAGTCAAATTTGTCACAAAGCAAGAAAAATTATATCATTTTACTTATTCAGCAACTCAATCATACATACTTGATTATCAAAAAACACGTTTTAAAACATAAATGGAGGAGATTCAAATAAATAATATACGATGAAGACTGACAATACACACTTCTGAGGATGGGAAGATGATCTGAGTTGAAACATGTACAATTCCATCTGTATCGAAGAAAACTATTTCTCTTGGTATCATTACTATATTTTCTTTGCTAAGTATGTATAAAATATAGCTGGATAAACGTTCTGAACACATAAACAGGCTAGTATATTTTCCGAAGCGATGACACTTTCCCCCATTAAACCTATTAAGATTAGCGTGGGCGCAAGGCATTGTGTGTAATATTTTATAATCTCGCATACGCCTCAGCTTAATAGAAATTAATAGAAAATCACCGCGAGATTCGAATCCTTCTCACTATTGGAGTTTCCGCGAATCCGATGTTACATATGCAAATTAGCATTTTTGGTTGGAAAAGCGGAATAATTACAACTGTATAGCATTGGGAATTTTTGATCTTTGATAACTGTTTTATTATATAAGTCATAAAGTTTTATTTAATGTCGGTTCACAATTAACAATGCAACACTGTAGAGCTTTTTACCGACATACACACACATAAAACAAAGTACACGTACATGAAACATAGCACAAAGTACACATACATAAAAAACAGCACAAAGTATATATACATAACACAAAGCACAACGTAAACCTAAATGAAACATAACACAAAGACATAGCACAAAGTACACCTACTTAAACTTAGTACACAGTGCACATACAACAGACATATACATAAAACAGTACACAGTACCCATGAAAGAACATACATACAAAAAAAGCATGAAACAGATACATATAAGATAAATAGTACAAGCACACATCATGCACGGACTATATATAGCATGCAGCAGTAAGCAAATTAAAATGATTAAGCAACACTTAATAAGAAAGCACAAAAAATTCAAAATTAAATAAAACAATCAGGCCAAAAAAAAAAAGAAAAAGAAAAAAAGCAATAAAGCCAAAAAGCAACTAATCACCATGGCAAGACTCCTCAAGTCCTACAGGAGCCACATCTGCACGAGCTACCATTACAGTTACTGATTAAACTTTTAAAGTGATTAAGGCTGGAGGTTTTTTCGACGAGCATTTGGTAGCTCATTCCAGAGTGTCGCTCCCACATACCTAAAGGAATGCAGGCCATGGTGAGTTGTCCTTACCCGAGGTACTTCCACAGTGTTTTCCCTCTTTAAAGAGTAATTAGCATATTTTTTAAAAACAAACCAGTCATGTAAGTACACCGGACTTTTGTGATTTATAATTTCAAAAACTGCAGTTGCCAATGACCGCATTCTTCTAATTTTGAAGGAAGGTAAACCAGATTTTAGAAGTTATTCTTCATATGAACTGTTATTATCATCGTAAATAAACCGAAGAGATCTTTCTTGTATTTTCTCTATCCTTTTTGTATTATTTTCCCCACAGAAATGCCATACAACAGGACAATAATTAAAGGTACACATAATAAAAGAAAAAATAAATAGTTAACTTACCAAGTTTTGTCAAATTTTTGCCAATTCGTTTTAAAATATTTAGTTCACGAGAGGCCTTTTTAACAATATTTGAAATGTGTGTATTAAATTTCATTTGACCATCAATAGTTACACCTACAAGTTTGACTTCATCTTCACACTGAATATTGATTCCGTCTAAATCAAAAAAAAATATTTTGTTTGGCTGTTTTTGATCTAATGGCGAGAGCTTGAAATTTTTCCGGGTTGGCTTTCATTTGGTTGTGGGCAAACCAATCAATTAAATTCAAACTTTCCTGCTCCAAAATTTCCACAACCTTATTTATTTCCGTACCTGAATATAACAATATATTGCCATCAGCATAATTACATGTATATAAAATACCATTTTTTACAAAATAAAAAATATCGTTTAAAAAAATGTTAAAAAGCACAGGGCCCATGATATATCCCTGGGGAACTCCCTTATAAATATCTCTCCAAAAACTAGAATTAATACCAACTTTGACACATTGTTTTCTTTTACTTAGATAGCTATTTATCAGTTTTAGAGCAGATTCTGACAAGCCGTACTCTTCAAGTTTTAACAACAGTAAATCATGAGGCAGGCAGTCGAAGGCCTTCGAGAGGTCCATAAGCACAGCAGCTGTATATGTGTTGTCATCAACGGCTTTCTTCCAGTCTTCTACAATTCTAAGGAAAGCAGTATTATATCCAAAACCCGGTCTAAATGCCGAAAGGTACGGGTGGAAAATATTTTCAAAATAATTTATAAGCTGCTCATATATGGCCCTCTCGAAGAACTTCGACAGCACTGGTAATACACTTACTGGCCTATAATACGGGACTTCTGAGCCGTGTTCAACCTGTATTCCAGTTCTGGTACTATACTGAAAAAAATCAATACATGAAGAAGGAATCACTAATTAATGAACACTGCTGAGCTAAGGGGATTTTGAATCTGTTGTAGCGCTTCAGGTTAATTGTTTTTCGTCAATTAAAATTTAGTTAAAAAAATCATGTAGTAACAATTATAAGTATACACTTCAATTTCATAAATATCTTGTATTTTATGTTGTATATTTTTATTTCAATGTTTCAAGAATCCAGTCACTTCGTCTCACTGGTATTTGAGGCGACCGTTTCCGCCTTAAATTACACGAGAGTTCCTATCTCGAAAGTCCCGTATTGCCGACTTCCAACTGACTATTTTTCTTGTGATGTGCCACTATTTTTGCTTCTTTCAATTTATTAGGAAATGAAGCTTCTTTAAAAGATTTATTGATTAATTATGTTATTGGTCCCACAATGAAAGGAGAAACAAGCTTGATCATTTTTACAGATATTCCATCTTTGCCAGTGGCTTTATTTATATTGATCTTTCTTATTTGTTTAGGGACCGACCATTTAACCTGAAGGGGGGGTTATGGTTTTTTTTCTGGACAGAAAATTTTTTTCGGGCTTCGCGCGAAACAAATTATTTATTTTTTGCATGCGTATCAACAAAATATTTTTTTCAAAATTAACATTATTTTTTGGGGCAGAAAGCCTCCTTCAGAAATTTTTTTTTTTCATCATTTTGGCAGCCAAAATATTTTTTTCACATAAAATCAGATCCAAAATATTTTTTTTAGAAAAAAACCATAGCCCCCCCCCCTTTCAAGTTAAATGGTCGGTCCCTTATTTACAAATTCGTTATCTTTTTCATTTTTGTTTGTTTGTTTTGTCTTTGTCATACTGTCTCAATTCTTGTTACCGTGAGTTGCCGTGATGTTGGATTTATGATTTTAGAATTTCCCCTTTCCTTTTCTTGCTTCGGTATTCGTTTGCCGATGTATTCATTAAACATTATTTTACCTACCAACCTTTCATGAATACTTTTAATGCTCGGATGGTCTTTATCTACAACACAGCTGTCTCTACCAATGTCTGTCGCTGCATCAACAAAAAAATTTTTAAAGTTTTCAGCAACTTAATTTTGATTATTAATGGTAGTACCTTCATCATTACTTAAAATAATGTTGTTGTCAAAGTGACTTCGCGATTTTGGATCTGTAAAATGCATGTTAAACATTGGAATATTCATATTTTTTTCTACCGATTTACTTTTCTTTAAAACTTGGCAAATATTTTTTCATGTGCATTTCAAAAATGTGAAAGTTTCGAAAAATTCGTATGGTTTACAAATACGCTAATTTTGTATGTATTGAAAATTAAAAGCTGAAAATTTTTACATCCTGTAAAAATGTAAACATTCAATAATTTAGATCAAAAGGAATTATCCAGTTATCTCAAATAACAAATTCTTACTAATTAATTGAAAATTTTATGACCCTAATCAGTGACAATAGGCCATGGGCCGAAATCAATTTCCGTGCACCCCCACACACACACTTATGATCCAGATCGATTTTTTTCAGTCCTTTTATATCCCCTCTTTAAAATGAAACATGTTAACACGAATATAACCTGCACGCATAGGCAGTATAGGGCCACTTTTATAGTACAACACTCAAAATTCTTGTATTTTAGTTTTATTCTTAATTTTATCCTTAAAGCTCTCTAATTTTTATGTAGATAGGTTAGATGTACTGAAATTTGGTATCAAATTGAAGCTTATTTAATATACTTTACAATGAACACAAGTTTGGGCATATTACGCTATTTTTGTGATCTGGGGAAGCAAAAAATATACCCCTCCCCCCTGCCAAAAATAGGGAAAATGACGATTTTTAAGCTTTCAATTCCATCTCACCGTTTGATCTAGTTTTTATGCCTAATTTATCAGTTGTGATACAATGTTGAAAAATAAGACCATTAAAGTCCTTAAAATTTTGATTTTCGGTATAAAACTTTTAAAAAATCGAAATTTTCGGAATTTTAGATATTTTCACAATTTCGTCTTTCTTACTTCTTGATCGTATTTGAATATATATCTAATAATTGCCGATGCAATAATGATTTATAATATGTTAGCAACAAATTACGTGAAAAAAATTTTAGAGTCAGCTTTTTTGTGGGATCAGAAATGCCAAAATTAGCACCCCTCCCTCTTAAAATTAAGAGAAAAATTAAAATATTCAGGCTGAAAATGATAAAAAGATAATGTCTCATGCAAATTATAGTGTGTATTTCACTA
>MJUU01047841.1:74469-99683 GCA_002080025.1 Modiolus philippinarum | reverse complement strand
TTCGGAAACAAAAACAACCACCAAGAATCAAATCAACAATAGCGAACCAAAAGTCGTGACTGCTGATGCAAGCACCCAGGCTGAAATTGACGTGGAAGACATAGAGGATGATGTGTCTGAGATCCGAGAAAAGATGAACAGTATTTTATCCATGTTAAAATTGCCAGAATTCAAGGAAAATGAAGAATCAAATGACAGAGACAGTGATTGGGAAAATGAAGATGAAAATGAAGATGAATATGACTTTGAATAGACAATATATCTTGACTAGTTCTAAAATTTATTCAAAAACATAAAACAAATATTGAGTTCAAGTTACTTCAGCAAAATATCATGAGGTCATTAACAAATTGTGAGGATGACTGAGTCAACAAAACACAAAGCAATGAAAATCAATTGGATATGGATAAATGTACATCAGACAAAATCCTTTATTACACCTGCCTGATTTGAGCGACACTTTTATTGTCATTCTTCATCTTGAATTCACCATGTATTGTTCATTTCTATACATGCAAAACTGAAACTCTCTTCACATTTCTCCCATTTCATTTTAGTTAGTGGAGGTTTACATTTTTGGCCATGACGTTCTTAAATGAATTGATGGTCTGTTGTTAAATTTTTCCTTCATTGTTGCTGTTTCCTGATATCTTTCCTTCTTCAAATTACAAATGCTAACACGGGATGACAGTAAATTCTCACAATGATCCAGAATAGAAAACTATTCTTGTATGGGAAACCAATCTAGGGAGGAAATACTATCATATAGGATATACCATGGATAATCTTATTGCAGAAGATCCAGCAATAAAAGAAGGGTTAACATTTCTGCGTAAATCTTGAAAATATACAGATAAAATCATAACGAGTTACCCTGAAAAAAGTAAGACAAAATATGGATGTGTAAAATTTTACTTTATTTATTAACTTTACCCCCACAAAAGTATGATTTTGAAAGTTGAAATTAACTGCCAGGAGAGTGTCAGAATGCAGGATTTGACTTCATTTACTCCAGAGCTTCTGGGGGCCTTGAGTGGCCCCCAGACCCCCGGCCGTAACAGGCGCCGAGCTTCGCTCGACGCACGATCGGCTTTGCCGACCGCTTTATCAATAGCCGCTTCAAATTTAAAATTCACCTGTTCAAAAACATTTTAATGAAAACCCTGTTGATCAGTACTACATGTACTACTGACGACAAGATTTTACTAACAATTGGGGATCCATGACCTACATTTTACGATTGATTGAGTGATGACTTGTTACATTTTGCTTTTAAGTCCATTTCTCAACAACTGCTCATTATATCACAATAATGTTCCATCAGATTGTCTTGATGAACACTACCCAAATTATGGACCATTACCTTTTTAGCCGAGTTGCGACGAAGTCGAACTCGGCTTATAATTTGATGAATGGTGTCTCGGCGTCAGGGCGTCAACTTTTGGTTTCCGCACGATATCTTGAGAACTACATGTCATATCTAAATGAAACTTTGCACAGACATGAGTTATGATTAGAGAAAGATCCCTATTGATTTTGAGGTTTGTGCGACAAAGGTCAAGGTCACAAATTCTAAAAATAGAACAAAAAATTGACTTATTCGTTTCCACACAATATCTCCAGAACCACATTACACATCCAAATGAAACTTTGCATGGAGACGAGTTATGATTAGAGGAGGAACCCTATCGATTTTGAGGTCTGTGCAATAAAGGTCAAGGTCACAACTTCTAAAAATGTAACAAATAATACCGAACATGTGATTTTAGGCTTTATTGAAATTAAACATTCTTATACTGCTAGAACATGTAAATTCATTTTATAGTTCTAATTATGTTCATCAACACACTTTTTTGGGGTGTCAACAACTCAAAAATTTGATAGAATGAAAAGTCAGAATTAAAAAAAAGGGAGGTAATTAATTTAATATGAAGAAGTATTCAATATTACAAAAAGTTTTTTGCAATGTCCAGTAAAAATAAAATCTTAGATGAAAAAAAAAATACATTTGTGTATTCTGATTTTTTGTAAATTATTGATTTCAGCAATACATATTACCTGAAGTATAAGGGGAACCCCTGCTCAAATTTTTTTTTGAATGGTGGTCTGAAATGGGTTGTAATGGATAGTGGAGCTTTCAGTTGCAATGCAAACCAAACCAGCACACTGAATCTTTGGAAAAAAAGTGTTCTGCTACATATTTTCCGTCACAATATAAATTAGATTATAAGGGGAACCTCTGCCAATTTTTTTATGAAAGGGGGGGCTCGGAATGTTTTGATTTCAGCAATACATATTACCTGGATTATAAGGGGACCCCTGCCCAAATTTTTTTGGAATGGTGGTCTGAAATGTGTTTTAATGGATAATGGAGCTTTCAGTAGCCATTGAAACCGAACCAGAAGATTGAATCTTAGAAAAACGGTATTCTGCTACATATTTCTTTTTGCAAATTTAGATATTTGTATAAAGGGGAACCCCTGCCAAATCTTTATTTTGAAAGGGGGACTTGGGATGTTTTAAAACTGATTTCAGCAATATGTATAACCTGGATAACGGGAACCCCTGCCCAATTTTTTTTTGGATGTTGGTTTGAAATGGGTTGTAATGGATAGTGGAGCTTTTAGTTGCCATGAAAACCAAACCAGAACACTGAATCTTTCCAAAAAAAAAAGTCTGCTTCACAATTTCAGAAATATGTATAAACTAGATTATCAGGGGAAATTCTGCCATTTTGTTTTTTTTTAAAAGTGTGAAATAAGTTGCAGTGGATAGTGGAGATTTTGGTTGCTATGTATACCAAACTAGAATACTGAAATTATTAGAAAAATGGTATTCTGATACACACTTTCAATTTCAGCAATAATAAAATAAAAAACTAGATTTTAAGGGAGAACCCCTGCCCAAAGTTTTTTTTTTTTGGGAAGGAACTTGGAATGTTTTGACTTTAAGTCAAGTCAGGACAAAGTCAAACTTCCTCAAAAGTTCCATTATAAATCTCTGATTTGCCAGTGTATGATGATATGCAACTATTTGCCTATCCGATGATGTACTTATGAAAATAACAAATGTTCGCAACTCGGCTGATTTTTTTTTACACTTGAGTAACTATTGATTAATTTTGTGTTTAAGTCTAATTCTCAAAAACTATGCATTATATCACTATGATGTTTCATGAAATTAATCACCTTGATGAGAACTACCCTGGTGACCCTGGTCTATTTTGAAAGACGTTAAATTTTTGCACTTAGGTCCATTTCTTGACCATTTTCATTACAATGATGTACCTTAGTGTGTACTACATAATTCATAGGTAATTTTATAAAGTAGACATATATTACACACATCTCCGACTTTTGTTCCATTACTCAACAAAAAATTTTGGAACAATAAAATTTTATGATTACTATAACAAACATCTTTAGTAGTATTTCCCGATTCCATCACATTAATATGACTCTGAACTAACTTTATGCTTGCTTGATTGATTAGTTAGAGTTTAACGTCCAATGAGCAATATTTCAGCTATATCAGGACGAGAACAAGTTAATCAATTCAAAACAAATTGTAAATAAAAGAAGAAAGAAATAAAGGTGGAAGGGACAACCGGGGCAACGACTTTTGATTGCCACTGGAAAAGGGGAGAAATGGGTAGGGGCAGGAAATTTAGCCTTCTATACGACAATGCTTGCTTGACATAGGTCATCTATTACTATAAATCTGTTGCTGGTGTATCTGTATCTTATAGACACAATCTCTAATTTAGGTTCATTAATGCTCAACAAAGGAAGAGGTACGTTAAGGACGTATTTTGGCCCTGTAAAATCAACAAAATTCAGAATTTTAAGAAATTGTTGTAATTTTATTCACAAAAGTCCAAAACAACTGTTTTACACATTAGTTTTCATCTAACATAATTTTCTGTAAAAGTACATGTAGGCTCAATAGAAATGGCACAATAGACTGAAATATTCAAAATGAGTTAAATTTGCCATATTTTCACACAGATTTAATAGAAATGAATGTGGCCGCATGCTTTGACCAGAATGAAATTTTGCAGAGGTGTAAGCATTATAAAAAGAGAACTTTTAAGCAGCATTTCGTTCAGGTCAAAGAATGCGGCCAATATTTGCCAGACTGAAATGTATCCAGAAAATGACCATTATTGACCATTTTTCTGAAAATGATTGCGTATTCTTCAATTTATGTGTAGGTTACTGAGAAATGATTAAGAAATTTGAAAGGAATCTTCATTGTTTTCCAAAATTGATTATTTTAAAAGGTTTTAAGCACCGAATTTTACTTGCATATTTAACTTTAATTTTAGGGCCAAATAGAGGCCCAAGCGTACCTGGTCCTATCAAGATAAGGAAGAAATTGCCCGGAGTACAGAGTTTCAAACTGCACCACAATGAAGTGATTATTTTCACTTAGGTCTAAAGTTGTATGTGGAAGATTAACTTATAACTTTCGGTACTCTCAAACTTTCAACAAAATGCAATTAAACCACAATTTTAGACCTGAATATGGTTTACAGTGTAAGGGTGTTTAGCTTAGCTGAGAAAATTTGAAAGTCATCTTTGATATCATTAGTTATTATACATCATACAGATATGTTTATAAAGGGTTTACTTTGATTGGTTCACTAGAACAGATAATTCGTTAGATTTTTAGAATAAAATTCACATTCTTCAGAAATAAATTCTAATATTCTACCACTTTTGGATTTGGCTATTTTATGCAACTGAGTTATCCTTCTTTGTCAAGTAAAAAAATAGCTGAAGACAAGCAGTTCCACATCCTAACAGACAATTCAAGTGCACAATAGGGTCTGTAAGTCTCGTCAAGTGATTCACGAGAATCAACGATAATCAGGCAATTCGAAAACGTTTCCCGCCAAACCATGACGTCAGAGGATTGTGTCGTTCAAATTTTTGTTTGAAACGTCATATATCTTTGTTTAAAATGTAACTTCCGGGTACAATTTTTAATCCCGGAAGTTCCAAAATTGTACGAGACTTACAGGCCCTATATGTTCATTTTCAGTAACAATCCCTTACCAGTTATGTTCGAGGTCCAAACATATGAAAGTCAGACACAATAAAAAGTGAAAGGTATGAAAATCAGTTCAAAGTAATATAAGAATAGAAGGACATATGATACCCATGTGTTATTTATTTCTGAAAAATAAAATTAGTTGCATGCTAGTTCTGGACATATAAAGGTTTATTACAGGGACGATTCTACTATTCGCAAGCGGCCCCAAACAAAATCTTGCCCAAATAAAAAATCCCAATGGAGAATGGCTATGATCTTCAAATCTGTGTCTTGTCAGCTGTCCGTTTAAATATTTTTTAATCCTTTAGTTGAGTCACTTGAGCGCTTGCAGTTGCATCTCGAGGAGCACATACCGATTCCTTTTTCGGTATTTTTTCCCTCCGTGTATTTTTGCACAAAAAATTAAATTTTTACCCACACATTTGATTGTCTTCATTTACTACATTGGTTGTGGAAAAGTTGACGTAATTTTTTGTCTATGTTTTCTATTTTTCAGATGTGCCATTGGGTCGGTTAGGCTTTACATTAGCCAGAGTAAACGAAGGGAAGCGGTTGGAAAATATCACACCTGACTCTCTGTTTGATTTAAACTCCATATTAAAGAAAGGAAAATTCTGGATTATACCAAAAAGAGAAATAAGTCTACCATTAGTGAGTTTGATATATGTTGAATTAAATTGTGGGAATAATGCATGCATGTTAGCAGAAATGCCAGTAGCAGTTGGTTTAAGTCTTGCATTTTAGCACCTAATGTCCTGTGTGTGTTATACTTGCAGTATTTAAACTTTTATATGTCCAAAGCTTTGTTGTTTAAATGATGACATTTTTCCAACTCTGATCGTACTGGACGATATTAGTATTGGCCCATGTGAACAAATTTTTTATGCCCCAGTGACTAAAAGTCGGGGCATATCTGTTTATCCGTCCGAACGAACAGCCTCAACATGTATTTAGCAGCGGCATCATACACAGGCACCAATATCCTTGCGAAGAAATTACACTTTGATTTTAACCTTGCTTGGTTGCATGTTATCTTGTTTTGTCTTGTGTATTACACCATCAATACAAGAAATCCTTCTAAGTTGCATGAGGAAGTAGTACGTCAATGAATGTAAAGTGACTAATCAGGGGCCATGCAGAAAAAGTTCACACATTCTGTTTAATCAAACTGCACACTTTGTTCCAGCTGTGCTTTTTAGGTATGATAAGAGATCTGTATTTTAATCCTTGAAGGTCACATAAAATTTTTATGGTGAAATTATGTATTGACGTGAAAATTTGTTTATATTTGAATGTGAAAGTAAAAATTGGGTTTTGCAAATTTTCTTCCAATTCCGAGCTTTTTACACGACCGCAAAAAAAATTTTGAGGTCGTATATTGGTATGATACTGGCGGCGTCGTCAGCGGCGTCTGTAGACACTTCGCTTCGGTGCGATAAATTAGGTTCTGGTTGACCAATCCTTATGAAATTTTAACACAATGTTCCTTGGTACAAAAGGAAGGCTATTTTTTGTTTTGGGTAATGTGGTCCCACCCGTTTGTAAAAAAGAGGCCAAAAAGTGCAAAAGTAGGTGTTTTCATTTATTTGGTTGTAGAATATTTATTTTTATCGGATTTTGATGGGGTTTCTTTCAGTGTTCTGAGAAAATTTCCAATCTGTAGTATGTCAAAGGATTTCACGTTGCATGTACTGTTCATGGGATAAATGGGGCCCAAAAGGGGCGATTCTCAAAAATTGAATTTTTTTTAGTCCGATTTTGATGCAGTTTTTTTCAATGGATACCTAATGCAAAACTAACATAGCGCTGAATCATCAGATTTTTGATATCTCATTTCCTTTCGGAACTATGAGGGGCCAAACGGGGCCAAAATTGCAATTTTTAAAAATATGTCAAATTTTTATTTTTCATCGGATTTCGATGGGATTTTTTTTCTTAGGTTCCTCTTCTTTGTAAGATTTCGGAGTATGTTGACAGATTTGGCATAGCTCTTTCGGTTTCCGAGCTATAAGGGGTCAAAGGGGCGAAAATTGCAAATTTTCAGAATATGTAAAGTTTTTATTTTTCATCGGATTTCGATGGGATTTTTTTCTTTGTATTCATCTTGTTGTAAGCTTTCAGTTATATGTTGACAGATTTGGCATAGCTCTTACCGTTTTCGAGCTATAAGGGGTCAAAGGGGCCAAAATTGCAATATTTCAAAATATGTAAAAAAAAATTATTTTTCATGTTATTTCAATGGGATTTTTTTCCTTGGATTCCTCTTTTTGTAAGCTCTTGGAAGTAAGTTGACAGATTTGATGTAGTTCTTACCATATCTGAGCTTTTAGGGGTCAAAGGGGCCAAAATTGCAATTTTTCAAAATATGTAAAAAAAATTTAATTTTCATAGGATTTTGCTGGGATTTTTTTCTTTGGATACTTATTGTTGTAAACTTTCCATAGTATGTCAACAGATTTGGCATAGCTCTTACCATTTCCTAGCTATAAGAGGTCAAAGGGGCTATAATTGCAATTTTTCAAAATATGTAAAATTTTTATTTTTTAATCAGATTTTAATTGGGTTTGTTTCTTCGCATTCCCCTTAACATAAGGTTTAAAGATGAATCCCACTAACCAAACTTAAAATAAGAATTTAATGAAACTTTGTCGAGTTGGAGATATTTGAAAGCCCTTTTATTTTCAATAATAAAAAAGGGGGGTCACCGACCTCATTTTCGTTCTATGACGTCATATATTCCTCAAAATTTTGAAGGATTGTTTTCATTTAATGGTTTTAATTCTTTGTGACACGCTGGTGGATTCTGCATTTCTGTCAGCTTTTTGATAACTTTATGAACTGACGAGTTGAACATTTTAAAAAAAATTGAAATTATTATAGCACACCATTAAACCAAGACCCCAAAAATGAGTTCCCGCCATTTTTGTCCACTATATTGCTAATACAAAATTCGATTTATTAGAAAAACTGACAATCATAATTTGTTCATATTTTGGCAGAAAAAACTTCATATCACCTTGTACAAATTAAGAAAATAAAGAAATGGGGTCACCGAATCTGCAAAAAAGATATTTCTAAAAAATCTGTGCAAAAAATGCTAAGGGCGGGAAAGAAATAGCGCGCTTTTTACATGTAACGTCAAACAACGTTCTGGACCAAAAATTAAAATAAAACGTCTTGTTTCTGACTGTATTCAAATTACGAGTATTCATGAAGATATATTTGTCTTTGGATGGTCATAAAGGACTACGTTTTACGTTTTTTCTTAATTATATTTTACTTCTCTATTTATTTTTTGCTATAAAAGTCTGCAACCTACAGATGCGAAATCTAGTTCTTATTCTTTGTTATTATTATTGTTCTTCCACAAATTTTGTCAGGACTATTTTGAGAAAACTGTTTCATGTATGCAAATGAAACTTGGCAGGAAGTTGGATCAACATGACGAGAAGTGCAGGCTACGAAAAAAAAATGTCAAAATCGCCGCCATTTTCAAGATGGCCACCATTTTACGTTGAAAAATTGAGGATTCAATATCTCAGGAACTGCTTTGCAGAATTTGTTCATATTTTGTGTAAATGTTAAACAAGATGAAAGGAAGGAATTCATGTGAAAAAAAATTGTCAAAATGGCCGCCATTTCCAAGATGGCTGCCAAAATACGTCAAAATGTCAACTTTGTCCGATTTCGACGAAAATTGATTTCTAGGTAGATTGTGATGCTGCTTACAAGATGCAATCATCGAATTGGCTGCCAGGGGCGACATCAGCTATTGCTTGCAATTGCAAATCTAGTTCTTCTTGTTTTTTTAGCATCCAAACATAAACCAACATAATGTTGAGACAGGGACCAATGCAAGTCAACATGATAGCACAGAGACCAGTCCAAGTCAACACGCTGAAAGCACAGGACCATCCACAGTATGATTTTTAAAGATTTTAATACAAAGAAAAATTTTCCAGTCATATAATGGTATGATGCTGTTCGTGGCAGTGTTGATGTGTTATGTAGAATTGTAGGTTTCCGCTCTATAACTGTTGTTCCATTGAAAAAATGCTTTTGATATTTTTTACATTGATTGTTGGTACCAAAAATAGATTGATATACATTTTCTGGGGTCCAGCCCCACCCTTTACTTCAGGAGATCAGATTGGTTTTCCAAAAATTACATAAAATTCTCATAATTCAATCTTGTTACATATATTTAGCAGTTCTTGCCTCGATATAGCCGAAATACTGCTAAAGTTGGCATTAAACATCAATCAATCAATCATAATTCAGTATCTATATGTACATTGTATATCTCTAAAGAAATGTCTTACAATGATACTATATTTTAACAAAATCCATTTTTATTGAAAATGATTAAAAACAACTTACCTTTTTTTGTAGGAAATAATTCAATTACTTGAATTGAAAGTCATTGAAAACTACCATTTTATTGAAAAAGTCTGAAATTTTCCTTGCAAAATGTACTTATTGAAACAAAACCTAACAACATTAATACTTAATGATAATATTACAACCTAAACAGAAAATGGTATCCCTAACATAATGGCATTCAATACAAAAATCTTGCTCCTGAAGTATTAAGAAAAGATGTCTTGAAAGTCCTTGAAAAGTACTTGATTTTTGTGATTACAAAATAAATTGTAGATGAACCCTGATGGGTGTTTTCACATATTTGATTGTAGAATCTTTATTAATTATCACATTGAGATGGGATTTGTTTTATTTTTTATGCCAATAAAATTGTGGAAATGACCATAAGGGAACATCTTGAAAGTCAGAATGCGTAAAGTGAATTGAAATCGTGTTGTTATCGTTCACTGTAGTGTCTAAAATTCGAGACTTTCATCCATGACTTTGCAAATGCTCTCATTGCCAAAGATACAGTTTGCATTGAAATAAATATTGAATAGTTATGACTTGAAATCAGAGTTTCTGAAACTGGGACTTCTAACTGGTTAAGAATTTGGAACTGCACTTCATATGTTAAAAAATGTTTAACAGGAAACACCTACAATGACTGAAAATTATAATTACATGCAACAATTTGCAAGGGAAGTACACAAGAAATACACGTATAAGTAAGACAAAAGACAAGCGTAGACAACGATAGGAACTCGTGACAGCCGGACTTGGTACCGGCACTAGCAAAAGCCAGCGGTAGGGTTAAACCGGTTTATGGGTACCCAAACACCCCCTTTATCTGTCCTGTTTCCCTTTAATATAAAAACATACAAATAAAACCCAATACAGGTAGACTATTAACTCCATGACCACAATCTAGAAAGGAGAGAAAAAGGCAATACAAGGGGTGCTCGCCGCTAAACTGCTGGCTAGCTCAAGGAGCCTAGTCTGCTGGTAGAACACTGTCGCACTACGGAAGAAAAATTAGACTCAAAACGTCCCGAAGGGTTTGGTCAAGAATCATCATAAATTTCAGTAGACATGAGGTATATATATCATTGGGTTTGAAGGGTTTGATTTTGGTGATTATATTGAAATCTCATCTTTATTTGCAGACAACCAAACAATTTTTGGTTGAAACAAACGTATGTTGCAGTATTTGATATATTTTCATTTTCCCAATGTAAGTTGTGGCGATGCAAAATTCCCAATTTCTTGGACGGGGGACCCATTTGAAAAGATCTAAAATCATCCCTGAAAGGTTATGATTTGTTCGTCATAAACGTATTTTTACGTAGTG
The DNA here is from genome assembly GCA_002080025.1 of Modiolus philippinarum. Classification (NCBI taxonomy): domain Eukaryota; kingdom Metazoa; phylum Mollusca; class Bivalvia; order Mytilida; family Modiolidae; genus Modiolus; species Modiolus philippinarum. Next base: position 88,912 of record MJUU01047841.1, on the reverse strand, counting down.
AACCTAGTTACGATATCAGGAAGCCTCAGTCCAGTGTCGGGGACGACAGTGTGACGTGGACTTGGGGGTACTCATTATCATATCTAGGTGCACCGAATTGGTGTCTGCTCTACGAGATATTTGACGTATGATAACTTAAAAACACGTTCAATGAATCTAAAAATCGATGGGATGGACTTGTTAAAGTGTATTACCTAATAAAGAGCGCAGCTGCAAAATTGAAATACAAACTTCATAAAATTTATGTGGATAAACTTTGTACAACCATACCTTTACTTCTCTTTTTTGTTTAACCAACTACAATTTACACTACGGGATCCAGCCTTGGAAAAAAGGGGTGTTCCAGACTACATTTTTTGCTCTTTTGTACCACATTTATTGTCATTTTGGCCTAAATTCTGCCTGAATGTAAAATTTGCAAGACAACAATAGGAGGTTTTTAGCTCAAAGAACCCTCTTCTCAATCTGCCTATTATTAAGAAGAAAAAACATAACAAAATGAAAAATGAAAAACAAAAAACAAAAAAAAAACTTCCAAAAAATAGTGTTTTTGAGAGTGAAACAATGGTTTCGGGAGGGAGCTAGAATGCAGGATATTGACCAAATGTCCAGTGAACCTTAATTGCTAATTTCTTTGACTGCTTTATAGGGTCCAAACATGGCCAGACGCAATGCAGAAAGTCGGAACACAGTTGATATAGGACAGACCATGGTATTTGTTTTTTTAATTTTAAATGGAAATACAGTGGAATCTGTCTGAACCGAACACCATCGAGACTGAAAAATTTGATCCATTTGTTAGACAGGTTTATTAGCTCGCCTAGCCGAAGGCCATGTGAGCTTGTACCGTCACTCAGCGTCCATCGTCCGTCCATTAACTTTGTTTCAAAGATCATACTAGTCCTTGGGTGGTCGTGATTTTTATGTTTATACGTCTTCCAAGATGGCAGCCAGCGGGGAACATAGTTTAACATTGGGACCCTTTGGGAAATTCATTTAAAGCCATCATCTCCTTCTCTGTTACCACTTGAACAATGTTAACCAAATTCGATCATGTTATTCCTTGGGTGGTCCCCTTTGTGATGTTTATGTTCCTACCTCATCCATGATGGCCACCAATATTTGAATATTTTCTCGGAAACTGTAACATCAGTCGAACTGATGTGAAGTATGAATGATTATTGGATTGTTTTCTGGTGACGACAAATAAAACCAGTCACTAGGTGAGTGATGCAGGGACATGTGAGCCTCTGATTTGAATAATTCTTACTACTCAGAACTTAATATGTACTTTGGTTTACACAAGTTTTCGTTTTACTCAGGGTTTTGACAGGTTTCACTGTATTTTTTGTTTTGTTTTTGTTTTCAGTAATAATTATGGATTTATTATTGTATTTTATAATAATTATGGTATAATTTTCAGACAACACAAAGGAAAACTCTGAAACATTTCTTCCCTTTGTACTTCTTTTCAGTTCCAAGTTTTTTAATATTTTGCTGCAGCATAAATTTATTTAACAAATAATCCATGCAGGCTATCCTTTATTGTAGTTGGGTAGGCATAATATACTCATGATTATATTAGCCTGAGTGCTAGCGAGGGCTGAAATTCCATTAATATAATGCCTACTACACGAATTATTTCGATTCTAATTATACAGTAATTTTAAAATCAGGGTGTAGAAGTGTGACCATTGTCCTATTAGTTCATCTGTATATTTTCGTAAATATTTGGAAATACTTTTATTTTTTTTTTTAAAAATGTACGGCATGTATCAAGGACAGCAGTTCAACAGTTGTATTAAAGCTGTCAACAATCTTCTAATAATACATTTTATGTTGAAATTCATAAAACTCCTAGATCATATTTCAAAACGAGCAGACGATATTAACAACAGTAATTTACAATACTAGATTGTCGTACCAATTCAAAAAATGTGTTGAGGTCATATCCAGATTTATATTATTTGTAAATGCAATTCCGGGGATATTTAGTAACCAAAAATGCTAAAACAAATTCTTGCTGTAAAGAAAACTGGCACTACAACTGTTGGGGTACCAATGTGGGGTGAAGGGGATAGCTCTAGTTTCCGACAACCTCTAGTATTATTTGTTAATGTAATTCCAGGGATATTTAGTAATTAAAAATGTTGTTTAAAATGTAAAGTGAATGAAATGTTGGTGTGTGAAAAAAAATGTTGGATTTCAAGCATGGTTTAGTTTACAAAGCAGGAGAAGAGTCGAATTAGAATAGGTGTTTTAACAGGTATTTTAAAAGCAGAGTTTATAAATTTTCCTACAGTGACTATTCAATGTAATTTGTCTATTTTCTAGTCCCCAAATGTGCACAGAAACAATGTTGAAAGTACAGCCAATCTCAATAGAGGTATAAACATGGTATTCATTTTAGCTCACTTGTACCAAAGGTCTATGTCTTGGCATCCGTAGTCTGTGTGTAAACTTCACATTTCAATCTACCCATCAGAAACTACTTGGTGGATTTCAGCCAAACTTTGGTGTAATGCTCCTTGGGTGATTCCCTTTAAAAATGGTTCCAGACTGCCATTCAAGATATATGTAGCTGCGAGAGCTAGAAATAGAAGGGGGAGTAAATGTTCACTCTTCTTCCACTCAGAATCCACAACACAACTTCACTGAACTGTATGACATGTATAAAAACTATCAAAATGAAAATAAGGAGGACAACTATATCATATAGTTCATGGCTTAAAAAAGAAAAAGATAGACAGGAAAAGAAATATGATAATATAGATAGTGGAGCCAACACAGATAAATTAGAAGAAGAGATTGATAAAGTAGAAAAGGAAATAAGAATAGATAAGTGGCATAATTACATTGATTGATTGATTGAATATTGTTCATGGGACGGGAAATTCTGACTGCCACTGAAAAAGTATGGTGAAATCGAAAAGGGCGGAGAATTTAGCCTTGTAGCCGATCACCTACGGAACACTCAGAAAAAGCTTGCTACAAGGGTTCTTCAAGGTGCAGGAAGCGTGGCATTTCTTCCAACACATGGACCTGAGTTTACATCCCATCCGAAAGATGGGTTGTGTATTTATTAATCCCACACAACCACCGAATGGGTCCTATTTCTATATCCCGGGACCCTCGGGNCCGTTTAGGAGGGGTCACACCCCGCAAGCCGGAGATACTAGGTCCTATTTCTATATCCCGGGGTTCCCTCGGGGTCCTCTGTTAGGAAGACTCATACTCCAAGCTCAGAGGATGCTGCGGGCCTATTCATAAGCCGGGACCGCGCACGGCGGTCCCCGCCCTTGACGATTTCACCCTACTTTTCCAGTGGCAGTCAGAACTTCCCGTCCCATGGCCCTTTCCATACCCCAAAGTGATTATTTATTAACAAACTTGTTCTCGTCTTGATATAGCTGAAATATTGCTGAGTAGACGTTAAACAATATTCAATCAATCAATCAATCAAAACGAGCGGACGATATTAACAACAGTCATTTACAATACTAGATTGTCGTACCAATTCAAAAAATGTGTTGAGGTCATGTCCAGATTTATATTATTTGTTAATGCAATTCCGGGAATATTTAGTAACTAAAAATGCTAAAAAAATCTTGTTGTAAAGAAAACTGGCACTGCAACTGTTTGGGTACCAATGTGTAGTGAAGGGGATAGCTCTAGTTTCCGACAACCTCTAGTATTATTTGTTAATGTAATTCCAGGGATATTTAGTAATAAAAAATGTTGTTTAAAATGTAAAGTGAATGAAATGTTGGTGTGTGAAAAAAAATGTTGGATTTCAAGCATGGTTTTGTTTACAAAGCAGAAGAAGAGTCGAATTAGAATAGGTGTTTAAACATGTATTTTAAAAGCAGAGTTTATAAATTTTCCTACAGTGACTATTCAATGTAATTTGTCTATTTTCTAGTCCCCAAATGTGCACAGAAACGATGTTCAAAGTACAGTCAATCTCAACAGAGGCAATACACGACAAAACATAGTATTCATTTTAGCTCACTTGCACCAAAGGTCTATGTCTTGGCATCTGTAGTCTGTCTGTAAACTTCACATTTCAATCTACCCATCAGAAACTACCTGGTGGATTTCAGCCAAACTTTGGTGTAATGCTCCTTGGGTGATTCCCTTTAAAAATGGTTCCAGACTACCATTCAAGATATATGTAGCTGCGAGAGCTAGAAATAGAAGGGGGGAGTAAATGTTCACTCTTCTTCCACTCAGAATCCACAACACAACTTCACTGAACTGTATGACATGTATAAAAACTATCAAAATGAAAATAAGGAGGACAACTATATCATATAGTTCATGGCTTAAAAAAGGAAAAGATAGACAGGAAAAGAAATTATTTTATTGAATAAAAACCTCTCTGATAATATAGATAGTGGAGCCAACACAGATAAATTAGTAGAAGAGATTGATAAAGTAGAAAAGGAAATAAGAATAGATAAGTGGCATAATTACATTGATTGATTGATTGAATATTGTTTTAATGTCTACCCAGCAATATTTCAGCTATATCAAGACGAGAACAAGTTTGTTAATAAATAATCACTTTGGGGTATGGAAAGGGTCATGGGACGGGAAATTCTGACTGCCACTGGAAAAGTATGGTGAAATCGAAAAGGGCGGGGAATTTAGCCTTGTAGCCGATCACCTACGGAACACTCAAAAAAAGTTTGCTACAAGGGTTCTTTAACGTGCAGGAAGCGTGGCATTTCTTCTAACACATGGACCTGAGTTNAACCTTACCACATGCACATCTTCAATATAGGTACAAATGATCTGCAAAATAAAAACTGCCTAGCATTAAAACTGTAGGAGGAGTTGCGCGGACAAACTATGTACCCTCTATGAAAAATCACCAAAAATGACTAAGTTCAACAATGTATATTTTTGACAAAAATGCACCAAAATCAAAATCCTTATCACATGCACATCTTCAATATATGTACAAATGATCTGCAAAATAAAAACTTTCTAGCATAAAAACTGTAGGAGGAGTTGCGCGGACGAACTATGTACCCCCTCGGACGGACGGACGAGGGTAAAACAATATGCCCCACAACTAATCGTCGCGGGGGCATGAAAATGCATCAAAATCTGACAAAAAAAAGCAAATTATATTTTTTACATTTAGCCCCTTTAGGGCCTCTTGTTTCTCAAAAACTGCAAACGCTACTTCAAATCCAACAGCATGCTATCGGTCCGCAATTCTATTAGCAATAAAAGAAAATATTTCAATACCATAGGTAATAAAGATTCTACAGTAAAAAAAACACACAATTTAACTCCTTTTGTCTTCTTTTTCTGAAACAGTTTTGACCCCCCCCCCCCCTTTGGACCTCTTGTTTATTGAAAATGGTTTTAATTGTTTAATTTATCTGATTAAACATGTTATAAAAAAAAACTGCATCAAATAAAAATGAAATTTTTAACATCTGGCACCCTTTGGGCCTCTTGTTTCTCAAAAACGGTAAACGGTACGTCTAATCCATTGGCATACTAACGATGCAAAATTTTATTAGCGGTTAAAGTAAACAAACTCAATCTCAATACGATAAATAATAAAGATTCTACAGCCAAATATGTGAAAACACCTAATTTCACCCCTATACTCCCTAGTGCTAAAAATATATAATTTAATAAGTTGGTAAACAGGAAGTAGTATTCTGACAGTTCTGAAAACATATCCGAAAATATGGCAAGATCATACAGATTTGTGACAAAATTTCAGCTTTGTATCATATACCATTGCAGAGAACACTAGACGAAAAAATTTTTCTGTAATGTTAGAAGTGTCAAAGATTGACCAAGTTAGTTGTTCTGTTTATCTGTAGATTCCATCTCTGTCAGGTGCACCACCATACGGTGTGAGTTCAGGTGAGACAACAATCACACTTCAACCTGGTACTTAGGAAATTACTAGATAGTAATAATATATACAGGGACTATGTACATGACTCCCAACAGACTACTTCGAACCATCTCGGAACACAATAAAGTTCGATTTAAAAACGCTCTTATGTTGATTATAACAGAACTAATCTCTTCTGGTGGAGACGAAAGCACAGTCCACGTGAGACAGATTCAATATCCATTTGTAAATTATAGCTCAGAAAATACTACTTTGGACAGTCAATAATAACTTGTTATAAAATCTGGTGGTCAGTAAAAATTTCAACTAAATTTCATCTAGTATGTTGACAAGTATGAAAACACATCTAGAATTTGACATGACAATACAAAGCATGTGACGAAATTTCAGCAGTGTATCAGTTTACCATTGCCGAGAAAACTTTTATAAAAAAAAATACTCTGTGATGTTAAAAGTGTCAAAACTGACCAAGTCAGAAACACAAAGTAGTGTCCCAACAAGTCTAAAATCAGATCCCTGTCCAAACTAATCCCTATGGAACAAGGCTTTTATCGTTCTTCATCTTGAAGTCATCATGAGCCTTCAACAATGAGCAAATATTAATACCTCATAGTAAGTTCAAAATTTGAAAATAACAAGTGCAAAGGTTCACACTGTAATTAACATTCCAACAACATTTGAAAAAGATAACCTTCAGAGAGTCCGAGATTAAATCTGATCAAATAAAAATGCCTACGGACAGACTGACAGACGGATGCATTTACATATGGGATGAAAAGGTTAAACCAAGATAAATATACCCCCTAATTTCAATGAAGGGGTAAAATAATGTGATTGAAACAGTAATATGTTTGACACAATAATACATATCAGGTATATACAATTTTTTAGCCTCTTTGGTCCCTTTCATCTCAAAAATGGAAAGAGATTAAAAAAAAACTACTGCGCCAAGGGCGATTGATACGCCCATCGCCCTGTAGTTGAGTTTTATACTTTATTGGACCACAACAAAAACTGGATTGAAAAAAACGAAACATAAAATGTAGTTTACCAAAATATATAACTATTTAACAAATATTCAATCAATATCTACAGTGGAACCTCTTCATCATGTTTATAACGACCCTGTTTGTCCCTCTCAATTGTGACATTAAACTGAGTTTGCTGTTGTCAAGAATCCCAATGTAAAGTAAACTTAATTTGTTGGAATGAATTGACCTTATAGAGAGGGATTCTGTCATAAAGAATGTCGTTATTAAGAGGTTTGACTGTATATGTAAAAGCATTACGGAAAAAAGATAATAAATTGATTGATTGATTGTTTAGAGTTTAACGTCCAATGAGCAATATTTCGGCTATATCAGGACGAGAACAAGTTAATCAATGCAAAAAATTTGCAAGTAAAAGAAAGAAATAAAGGTGGAAGGGACAACCGGGGTAACGACTTTTGATTGCCACTGGAAAATGGGAGAAATGGGTAGGGGCAGGAAATTTAGCCTTCCATACGACACCCAGTGCGTCTGCTCTCTTTAGAGAAATATAGAAGGGGTCTTTATACTGCTTGGAGCGTGGCGTTTCTCCAAACAGTTTGGCTACAATGGTTCGCGGTCAGGCTTTCCGTATTATGACCTGACTACCCCGCATAGACAGGGCATTCCCCTATCCACCAACTGGGGACGCGCCCGGCAGCTCTGTAGCCGGAGCCCCTGAAAACCGATCCAGGTGCCGGGAAAAAAGATAATAAAAAACCTGCGAAAACCTACATTTTACAAAATGTACTAAGTCAAAGGGTCATAATAACTCGGCATGAAATCACCCAACCACAATCAAATTCAGACTTAAAATATAACTTATTTAGATACAATCATATACCAGATATCATATCAATATGTCGAGGCATCGCAATGAAAAAGTGGGAATGCTATATTTTTAAACAAATTTACAAGATCCAAGGGCCACAACTCTGCACAAAATTATTCGACCAGAATCAGATTTTACTATGATCTGTAACTCAGACCGATACAATCTACGTTTCTGCATGACAAAGAGAGGGTGTGGAAACCTTTCTTTTATTAAAAAATTTACTTAGTCCAAGGGCCATAACTCTGCACGAAATCATCCAAATGGAACTAAATTCAAACATACCCTGTAACTCATATAGTCATATATCAAATATCAAATCATATGTTCAGACATTGTGAAGGAAAGAAAAGGAAACCTATATTTATAAAAAAAAATTAATTAGAGTCAAAGGGCCATAACTCTTCATAAAATAATCTGAAACAAAATTCAAACCTGATATGCAACTCAGATAGATACAATCATATACCAAATGTCAAATCAATATGTACATGTAGAGACATTGCAAAGAAAAGGTGTGGAAATCTATGTTTCTCCAAAATTTACTGAATCCAAGGGTCATAAGTATACACATAATCATCTGACCGACACTAAATTCAAACTTGATATGTAACTCATATAAATATACATGTATTCATATACCATATATCAGATCAATATGTTGAGGCATTGCAAAGAAAAGGTGCAGAAAACTATATTGTACTCAAATTTATTAAGTCCAATGCCATGTCAAATATTCTGGTACCAATTGAAAGGTCTTGCCATGAGGAATATAAATGTACAATATGAAACCATTATGGACATAGACATATTGACTATTGATATTTCAATTTCAACTTGTCCATTGGGAAAACAGGAAATACTTATTTGGAATCTGTTAAAAATTTTCATCATTTACAAAATTATACTGAATGAAAGCTGTAAACGTTTCACCAAAAGCAGGGGTTTTTCAGAGTATTTTGGAAAAAAGGAAGTCTTCGGCTTATTTAGGAAGTTTTTATGCCAAAATCTGGTTATTTAGGAATCGAAATTAAGGGGGTTAATACATGCTTTGGGGAATTTTTATGATTTTTAAATAATTCCTATTGGGAAAGATTCCTTTTATTGGAGTTTGCTGAATGCTAGAAAAATCCATGGAAAACAATTTCTTCACAAAATGTTATGCAGAAGGCACATAAATCTCAGTTACTAATTCCATATTAAATTATATATTCTACTGCACTTTACTTTGGTAAGGTCATCTGAATTTAGTGTCCATTACTTACTACTGATCCAGTGTTTGGATGCTGATGGTGGATAATTTCAATTCTATTATCTAATTCTTCATCTGAGATCTGGGAATACCTATTTCTCTGCAACAGGCCTTCATGATATAGTCTTTTATAAACCAGAGCAATAGAACACCCAGAATGTTGAGACATTTTGTTTGCTGTGTATCCAAGCTCATGGAACATCTTTAGCTGCTCTCTTGAGATGTCATATGATGGTCTTCCACGTTGACCTAGGGATGGAAGTAGATAATAACAGTTTGAGATCATAACTTGAATTATTGTCACATTTAAACTTCAATGAGAAAATCAATACTTTGTGAAAAATTGTTCATTAATATGAAATGCACATGTAAATTTCAATTGTTGCGATAAATGTTTTCAGAAATTGGTGATTACCGAGTTATCGACCTTGATTGCCAGGTGCTGCTTAGTCGTCCCCCTTGATAGGGATTAGTATAACCCAGTAACATATCGTCAGTCGTTCAATCGAGTACATGTATTTTGATGGAATACACTAAACTGGAACAGACATACCGGTAATGTGTTCTTTGAAATTTATTATAATTTCTGTTGGAACTGAAATGATGAAATTATATGAATAAATAGGCAAAGAAGATATAAACAGTTTTAAACTTGCTTAAAACTAGAGGCTCACATGAGCTTGTATCACTCAACTGGTGACTGGTTTTATTTGTTGTCAACAGAGAACCATTCAAAAATCATTCATACTTTACATCAGTTCAACTGATGTTACAGTTTCTGAAAAGAAGATATTCAAGGAATAATATGATCAAATTTGGTTAACATTGCTCAAGTGGTTCAAGAGGAGATGATGGCTTTTAACAAATTTCCCAAAGGGTCTATTGTTAAACTACATGTATGTTCCCACCGGCGTCCATATTGAATGAGGTGGGAAAATAAAAATCACAAACTTTGAAGGGGAACACCCTAGGACCTTAATCTTCAAGTTTAATCAACATTGCACCAGCAGTTTCAGAGAAGACCATAAGGTCCAATGTTAAACTATGTTCCCCACTGGTGGCCATCTTCGACGAGGTGTAAACATAAAAATCACAACCTTTGAAGGGAATCGCCAAGGACTATTATGTTAAATTTTACTCCAAATTGTTCAAGCAGTTCCAGAGGAAAGATCTTTGATGCATTTTCAATAGGGTCCAATGTAAAACTATGTTCCCCACTGGCGGCCATCTTGGATGAGGTAGGAAAACAAGTGTGAACCCTAACAGATGTCTTGTCCGTCCGTTCTTGACTGCAAATCGATGTTAAGTCTTGAAACCTGACATAACCAGAAAAACTTAACATGGTCACTTTATTGTGAAATTAAGGTCAAGGACAAAAGCAATATGGCAAACTGTCATATACTACCCAAAACCAGCCTACATTTGTATATACAAAATATCACTGAACAACCATTAATAGTTATTGAGAAACTGACCTAAACACTAAAATTTAACATACTCAGTAGACCATGAAAATCAGGTCAAGGACAAAAGTCATATGCCAGACTGACATGTACTATCCAAGACCAAGCTACATACTGAATATCACTGACCTGCCACTTATAGTTACTGAGAAATGTAGCTAATCTAAGAAACTTAAGATGGTCCCCAAACCATGAAATAGAGGTCAAGGACAAAAGTCACCTGCCAGTCTGACATGTACTACCCAAGACCAAGCTATATACTAAATATCATTGACCTACCACTTAAAGTTGTTGAGGAACGGACCTAATTGCTGTCGTCATATTTGCACGCCTATGTCTAGCTTTCCGAGACTTTCGTCGCAGGCAAGACAATAAAAATCACAAACTTTGAATGGGACCACCAAAGGACTATTATGTTCAAATTGAATCATACATGTAATTGTTCAAGCGGTACCCGAGAAGATCTTTGACGGCATTTCCAATAGGATCCAGTGTTAAACTAAATTCCGCAGTAGCGGCCATCTTGGATACGATGCAAACCTTGGCAGATATACGTAGAAATTATAGTCCTTGATAAACTGAACATTTTTTACAATTCACACTTAACCACTTTCTCGATTAGTTTTTGAAATACAAGTTAAAACGTATCAAAACCATGAAAATTCAATGAAAAAAGGGTTATAACTCTTATATGGGTTTACAGATTTTCTTCAAAATTGCAGGATAGGTAGATCTTACCATGCTTATCTTTTTGTAATTAAAACTTTATGTCTATCTTCTATCATTTTCAGTATAATTGACGAAAAGTAACAAAAAAATCGAAAAATTTATGGAAATAAAGGGCTACGCTAAGCGCAGCATGATACGACCTCAGCACCTTGAACAGGGGTATAAATGTACAAATGTTGACACAAAATGACTGTGGACATAGTAAAGATGTTGCCTTAAATCTGTTGTCAAACTACAGTAACACAATGCCAAGTAAAATTTTAGGTTTTATTGCAATTTTTGCCCTGTTTGGTCTCTTAATGCTTGGGAACGATAAGATGTATCTGTCAACATAATACTTGAACCTTATGTAGAAACAAACCCATTAAAAACCAATAAAAAAATAAAAAAATCACATATTTTGAAAAATTGCAATTATAGCCCCTTTGACCCCTTAGAGCTGGGAAATTGTAAAGCTACGCCAAATCTGTTGACATGCTATATAGTGTAATGCTAACAACAAGAAGTATCCAAAGAAAAAATCCCATCGAAATCCTATGAAAAATAAAAATTTTACATATTTTGAAAAATTGCAATTTTTGCCCCTTTGAATCCTGAAAGCTCGCCAATGGTAAGAGCTACACCAAATCCATCGACATACTACTGAAAGCTTACAACAAGAGGAATCCAAAGAAAAAATCCCATAGAAATCCGATGAAAAATAAAAATCTTACATATTTTGAATAATGGCAATTTTGGCCCCTTTGACCCCAATAGCTCTGAAATGGTAAGAGCTACGCCAAATCTGTCCAGATATTTCCGAAGCTTAAAAAAAGAGGAATCCACAGGAAAAAATTCCATCGAAATCCCATGAAAAATATAAATTTTAAATATTTTAAAAATTGCAATTTTTGCCCCGTTCAGCCCTTCATAGCTCGGAAAGGAAATAAGATAACAAAAATCTGATGATTCGGCACTGTTAATTTTTCATGAGAAGTCCATTGGAAAAAACTGCATCAAAATCGGTCTAAAAATAAGAAAAATAAAATTTTTGAGATTCGCCCCTTTTGGGCCCCATTTAACTCATGAACAATACATACGATGTAAAATCTGTTAACATACATCAGATTGGAAATTTTCTCTGGAGCACACTGAATGAAACCCTATAAAAATCAGATAAATAATAAATATTCTACAGCCAAATATATGAAAACACCTAATTTTGCCCTTTTTGGCCCCTTTTTTCGAAACGGACAGGGCCATAATACCCAAAACCAATCCCAGCCTTCCTTTTGTGGCAAGGAACATTGTCTTAAAATTTCATAAAAATTGGTCAACTGGAACTAAAGTTATTGACCAAAAATAAATGTGTCTACAGCGGGCTTTCCGAAATGTGCCGGTCCGTCGGTCCTGACTGGCATTTTTGAGTCTGGAGCGGCGATTTATTATCCGTGTCGGACCGCAGGACCGGCAAGAGATTTCATCTTGGCATTGGTTGTTGCCACTATTTATCTACATGTCAATAGCAAATGTTTCAACCCGTCTTTAACCTATAACATTGCTTGCTTTCTTTATTAAATCTTTGCTTTAGAAGTGTTCAAATATGTAAGCTTTATCCAATTTTGACTACGAAATGGCTGAATTTTGTACATCAGAACCGGAATGGAGAAAACACGATTTTTTTCTGGATTTTCGTCATAATGGTCCCGCAAGTTCACCTTTGGTCCAGCAATTTTTCTTGCTTGTCGGACCAAATGACCGGCAGAATTTTTCAACTTTCGGAGAGCCTGCTACAGACGACGAGACCATGACGACAGCACCATGTCATAATACGACCTCAAATTTTTTGCGGACGTATAAAAAGGAAAATAACACCAAAATGGGTTATGGGATTTTCTTCAATATTGCAGAGTATGTAGATCTCAACATGCTAATTATTTTTACCCTGTCAGATTTTTTATATCTGATTTGCAAAAAACAGCAATTCACTAAGCGGTCATGTTTTGTTTGGTTTTCGGACTTGAAATTCACAAATTTGAAAGTAGACATAACAATGTTCAGAATATGTTATAAAAATTTATTTGAATATTTGTTGTAACTTACATTATTAATTGGTTTATTACCCCTGTGTCTGGATGAATAGGTAGCTTTTACATTGTAGTTAATTTCCACTACTGTTGTAGCACTTTTGTTTCCTGAGGCATGTAAGAAAGAATGATGTTAAGTGCGTAATTTGCATATTGTTTCTGTACATAATTGAGGGTCCTCATTGGAGGGGGAGGGGTCCTAGCCCCTAGGAATCAAATAATCAGTAAAGTGTTGTCTTGGTAATCAAATAATCACTAAATTTTTGCCTTGGTAATCAATAAATATATAAAAATGCAAGCTAATAATCAAATAATCGTTACAGAAATGCCCTGGTACTCAAATAATCATTTATAAAATTTTTATTACTAACTTTAACTCCTTATAAATTAATTGATATTCATCCCTTTGTATTAAATTTTAATAGAAATTATGGAGCTCCGGGGTGGAAATTTCATTTCATGCTGAAATGAGCAATTAGGCGAAAATTAACAAAAAATGGAAAAAATCGACTGAAATCCCTTTTTATCTGGAACCACTTTTCTAAGGCTGGATCCGCCGGTAAATACGTATACATTAACAATTCCTTTTGAATTCGCTAATGGCATGAACATGATGAAGTGAAATAATAGATTATGTTCAATAATGTATTTGATGTCTTTTTTTGCCGATTTGCTGTTTGTCTATTTCAGATTTGTATACATAAGCATTACTTGGTTTAAATACTGTTTTGTTTGTTTTTAAAATATATACTCGGAAAAAATATTGGGATAATGGATATTTTAAAAGCTTTCAACAAAAAATTCTTATTGTTATTTTATTATTATTGTTCGCCGAATTAAAATCAATTTCTGAATATATCATAATGAATTGAGTTATAGGGATGAAGAGGGGCTTTCATGGGATAAAAACTGTGTTTTCTGTTAGGGGATGACCATTTGATTATGAGGGGGGCCTGGCAAATTCGGTCGAGTCGATTATTTATTTTCAAAATTTTGCGGGCCAGAATATTTATTTTTCGCCGCTTTGCAGCGAAAATTTTTTATTTTCAACAACATAATTGTATCATACCTATAAATCTAAGGTCAGATTATTCATTTTCTTGGATGTGCAGGCCAGAATATTTATTTCCAACTTTTTCAGGGACAGAATATTTATTTATAAAATCTGCCAGCCCCCCCCCCC